>CATIWR010076748.1:0-20587 GCA_949677035.1 Omphalea diandra | reverse complement strand
AGCATTATGTGTTTCTTCAACATTAGGCACACAAATACTATAACCTAATATAAAGGACTCATTTCGAATATCAAAATCACCATGTCTCCCTTGTTTTGCCATTTCAATCATCCCATATAACTTTGGATCCTTGCCCTGTGCTTCTTTAATTCAATCATGCAACACTGGTCTCACTTGAAAAGTAGCAATCAATACTCCATTCTTTTGTATGTTTAGTTCCATATTCATAGCTCGTAATTAAACTAAATAAGACAATATAAATACCTATAAATAGGCTACATCACTTATTGATTTCATGTTCAAAGCATCTGCAACCATATTTGCCTTCCTTGTGTGATACTCAATGGTACAATCATAATCCTTTAACAGTTCTAATCACCGCCTCTGTCTTGTGTTTAATTCTTTTTGGTTCTTCAAATACTTTAAGCTCTTGTAATCTGCAAATATCTGAAAAGTTTATCCATACAAGTAGTGTCTCCATATTTTCAAAGCAAACACAATAGTAGTAAGTTCTAGGTCATGTACTATGTAAGATAACTCATAAGGTTTCAGTTGTCTAAATGCATATGTAATTACCTTACCATGTTGCATTAAAACACATCTCAAACCTTGATGAGAGGCATCACTATATATTACAAATCCTCTATTGCCAGTAGGAATGGTTAATACTGGAGCAGATGTCAATCTATCTTTTAATTCATATATGTCCTAAAAATACCACATGTGAAATAAGCCTCACAACCATTTTTAATCATGCCAAAAGCCTTGATAGCATAAACTAGACATGCTGGTATAATTTGCCTTTCCCATTGAAACATAACCCTTGTATGATTCAGAGATTCCAGAACAACTTCTTTGATAAAATAATTCACTATTGCATGATATTTAGACAACCAGTCCATACCAGTATCACATCAATTCACGTAGCGACAATAGTACTAAATCTTTCCACCCTGATTACAACAGCTTTCAGTTTGGTATAACTTTCAAGATCTGAAGCTGTGATCTTACTTCTGATCTCATATCTCAATCCCTCTTCAAATTTTCGACATTTGTCTCTATCAATGGTTACCATAAATGATGCATAATGAGATAGTTGATTGAATTTCACCTTATATTAGCTATAGTCATTTGCCCTTATTGTAGGTTCAAAAACTCTCTTCTCTTATCATCTTTATATATTTATGGCATGTAATTGTTATTGAACTCATGAAGAAAATCATCCCATGTAATCACTAGAGGCTGGGCATTACTCCCTGGAATGGTTTCCCACCAATCATATGCATCCCCTTGTAATAGCGATGCTGCATAATCAAACTTTTCTTATGGTGTGCATTTCATCAAATTCAAAACTCTTTGTGTTCTTTTTAACCATGACTCTGTCACTGATAGATCTGTGGTACGACTAAAATCAACTGCACCCTATTTTCTACTCACACACATTGAATCTAATTATTGTTTATACTCACCTTTTGATGTTACCAACCTTTATGGTAGGGCTTCTTAAAAGTATTAAGATCCTAACATTTGATATATACATGGGTATAAGTATATCAAAATGATTATGAATGCTTGGTATGCAGTTATGGCATGATTCATGCAAGTGTACCTAGTGTTTATACATATTTTCCTTATATGGTAGCCTGAGCTTGCTACACGATCACAACAATAACTCTCGATATACTTATCCAAAAGGCTTGATTCTTTTTTTCAAACAAACTAAACATATAATGGGACAAAATATTCAAATTTCAGGCTAATATCAGATACACATAAAATGTGGTGAAATTTTAAGTTCTGCCCTGTTGCTATGTCATCTCAGTCTGAGTAAGTCTTACAATCTTGGACATATCTCAAATTGTAGTAGTCCAATTGCAATAATATTATACCATAAGTTACAAAACATATATATGAACATTTTTCATGTTTTACTCATTATCCAGTTCAGTCTATAAGGTCACTAAAACAAAGGACCAATCTCGGGACAAGTAGGTTCATAACATGTTGATAACCAATCATGATAAAGGGACAATATCTCAGCAACCATGCTGGATTTGGCAACAATATTTCACAGGTATGTAGATCAGACATAAATATACAACTTTCAAATTTGTACCATTATCAAATTATGAGTCTATTATCATCAAATTCTTGGAAAAGTTCAATAAAAAATGGAGGCAATGCTACTTCAGTTTGCCCAAGCATATTTCAAGCAAGCATCCAAAAATGGGGCTTTCAAATTGCCCTTACATTATGCAACTATATAAATATTTATCAAATAACATATACTAGAATGGAAGAGAAAGGGAAAATGTCCTAAGTAGTTGAAAAAAAAGGGGTTAGGCTCTCCATAGATTAACTGTCTCCTCTCCTAGAAACGGTCACCTTCGAATTTGTGGCGTCGCCATCCATATCCACATATCTATGCTCTTTGGCCCTTTGGGCTAGACACTCTATATCCACCTCTACCTCGACAGTACACTAATCCCTCTGTTTGATCTCACGGTTCTAATATTGAATCGTCTCTTGCAAGAAACACAAGGGTTAAGATGTTTAGAACATAACGCACACAAAACAAAAATCGTAAACATGCATACATACACTGTTTTATTTATGTTTCACTAACTTGCATAGAGCATGTTTGTTGTGTCATGGCCCTCTTGAGCGTAGTGATCAAGTCTTCCATGGCCTCTACCTGGATGCGAGGAATCTGTAAGAAAGGAATACCATCAAAATTTTGATTAATAGTATAATTAAGGCACGATAAATGCAAAGAGATAAAGAATTTACATGAGTAGTCTTGGTTAACTTAAAGGCGCAAGCAGACTGGGTAATCTGTGTGGACATCATTAACCAAGTCAATAAGGCTATGCAAGATTCCACCATATTTTCCAGCATAGAGACCAAAACACCTACTACTACAAACTCCATCCCTCTTGAAGCATATTTATGGGCATGTTTGTGACCCCGAATAACAGTCGAGCTAGATCCAAAAAAAAAGTAAAAGTAGAAGGCATTTAAGATGTCTAGGCAGTGATACCTCAATCCGTATGCTATAGGGCAATCCCTTCATCAGCACATAGCAGGGGAAGCACCTACCACTACAAGTTTTATGCCTCATGAGGCATATCTATAGGCCTATTTATGACCCCGAACAACAGTCGAGCCAAATCTAGAAGCAAAAGTAGAAGCAGAAGGCATTCAGGATGCTTGGGTAGTGGTACCTCGATCCGTATGCTATAGGGCAGCCCCCTTATCAGCGCATAGTAGAGGAATGCATGGATGACCTTATTAAACAAAGGGAGGCTCCCCATGAGTATACAAATCATCTAGTACCTATAAGGGATGCTTGTAGAAGATAGTTGCTCTCCTATCACATATCGCAATGCAATGGTAAGATCTTCACCTTTGAGGTCCCTAGCCTAAAATAAGTTCGTAGGTGGATGTTGTGGAATAAAGCGCTTGTCAAAATCATCGGGCCAACAAAAGATGCATTCTCTTATATACCACTCTCAAATAGAAGGGCCCACCATTAGTTAATGCCTGTAGGAGATAACCTCAGCCTCGACACCTCTAATATCCAGGTTGCCAAAGTCCAATCGAGACATAACTGCAATGAAGATGAAAAAATAATGTAAGTATAATACCAAGCAATACAATATATAATCATGATTAAAATAATAATGTCCATACAAAAAGAATACCTGATCTAAGGTGAATGTGTTTAGGCAAACACGTTCAGTAGCCACAAAAGAAACCTTATAGCTCACTACACTTTACCATGTAAAGCGATGGTAGCTACCCTTCACATCATCTGCGGGATCTAGCCCCTACAGCAGGCCTAACTCAACAACCCATGCCTATTAATAAGAGAAAACATGAGCTTCAAAATGATGAGGTAGAGTTAAGGAACAAAGAAATTGAGGAAGCAAGCAAAACTTAGATAAGGACTCTCCATAAGCCTTACAAGTAACCCTAACCCTGAAAACACCGGTCGTGGTAATGGTAGAGATATGCCAATACTACAGACTCCTAGTCGAAGTGGTGCAATAAATCCAAATACTCTAACACAAGCACTAGGCATAATTTCGCTACCCCATAAGTGTTCGAGAACATGGATCCTGATAAGGCTTATAGTAAGTAGTAACTAGCATACTAGTCCATCACCTAGACAAAGCTATCATCAGTAACAATAATTGTACTACTCTGAATGCTTATACTTATCATGGTTCTGCTTTCCTTCAGCTGGCGAATGTAGCCCAAAACCCTTCTCAAATAATCCCTCTGCAGAATTAGATAGTGAACACTAGAGTCTGAAGGTAGCAGAATACCCATGAACCATAATCCAGTCAAGAAAGTGAAGTCCTTAGGAGTGATTGTAAGCTTGCCAACTAAGGGTAGGTAGAAACTATGGGTAGTGTCCATCCATCGCTCAACCAAGGCATGCATCAGTGACAATTTGATCCTAGGTGTCTCATCGGGTAGTATATGTAAAAAGATCCAAATCTCAATCCCTTTTAGACTGCTACGACTAGGGGGTGCAAATTATGACCCTACACCCTAATAGGCCAACTAAAGTCGCCTTTTTTTTTTATAGGAGACAATCTAATACAGAGAGAAAAAGAAAAGAAGTAATGTATTATTTACACAGTTGTTGCAGTTTGAAGGCAAAAGGCTAGTGAACCTTAAAAAAATTGAAGACAAAACATAGCAAGACATTATTCATGTGTGCCCTAATTGCCCAAGAATTTTTCTATAAGTTGATTTCAATTATTTCCCTGTACAAGTTGTAGAATAAAGCCTAAGGCATGCAAATGAAGGCAACAACCAAACTCACGAAAAAAAAAAAAATTCACTAAAAATAAAGTGGGCAGTGCCTAAACCCTACAACAATAAAGTGCATAGAAAATAAAAATAAAATTAAAAAAGGGATAAAAAGACACTTACCAATCTCGAGGCAGCTCCCATAAGGTAATACTACAAGTTGTAAATTGTCGGTATGTCGTCAACTAGAGGAAAGCCCAAAATCATCTTCTTAGTCAAATTTCTCAATGGATTCACCTGTTCAAATCCGTATAGGGATCACAATTACTCGAGGGCATCGATGGTCAGGAAGTCTTCATTAGCAAACTCTTATAACATCAAACATCTCATCATCACAAAACTCAATCATGACAATCATTTGAAGGAACTAAGGAGGCATAGGAACTAAGTCTAAAGTTTAGAAAGGGAAAATGTAAAGAAATAGGACAAAGACGCAAATGAGACGAGGTGCTCCTAGGGCCCTTATGTAGTGGCCTTGGGCTATACAACCCTATAAGGCTGCACAACCTAAGCTAGCAGTATATCCCAACTAGGCTGAGTCGGCTCGGGCTAAGCTTGGCAAGCCCAGTTTCCCCTTTTGCCCATCAAGCCCAATTCCCCTCTTCAGGCCAAGAACACCCAAATTACCAAAATACCCTCAGCTTTCCAAAAAAGTCTAAGAATGCTCAAATTATAAAAATACCCCTAGTTTCCTAACAAAGCCTAAGAATTCCTAAATTATCGAAAAACCCCCACCTTCCCAGAGAGCCTAAGAGTGGCTAATGTACCAAAATGCCCTTATCTTTCTATTAAGCCCAATAGTGGCCAATTTACCAAAATACCTTTAGTCTCCTAAAAGAGTCTAGGCGATCAATTACCAAAATGCCCTCATTATTTCCTGATTCAGATCAGACCATTATAATGCTTTTCAATGACAAACAGACTCCCTCAGAGACCTACAAATATTTTTAAGAAGGATTACTCTCTCCAAAATGATAGGACCTAAGGAACAACTTTCTCTATAAAATAACAAGTTTTAAAGAAGCATTTCCTACAACATCTAGGCCCTAGGACCATTATCTTTAAACGAGGAAGGAATCTCATGGCAACCAAAAGGGTTATAAAAGGATTCAATCTTCCAAATGCCAGAAAGGCCTAGATAACATAAAAACTATTCAGGGGATATCCTTGAGTCAGAATTCATTAGTAAAAAAACCAAAGCATACATTGAGAAATGCAAGAGTGATATTGATCATAAGAAATTACCTATTCAAAATAGAATGCCTAGTACCTACTAAAGAACTACCAAAACAACATTGGTACTTACTACAGAGCTATCATAAAGCTTAGTATCTACTCAAGGGTTATTGGAAGAAGATGATCAACCTTGGCACTTGCTCGAGGGCTATTAGGAAGCTTAGTATTTGTTCGAGGACTGCTAGAAAAAAATCCCAGTACTTACTCAAGGGTTGCAGGACAAAGATCATCAACCTTAGCACTTACTAGAGGGCTACTAAGAAGCTTGGTACTTGCTAAATTATTGCTAAGAGCCTTAGCACTTGCTCGATAAGATACTAAGGAATTTATATCCTAGGTATCCTCACTAATGTTTACATTTTATACTTTCCTTTGTTGTTCTCATCTAACATCATTCATTAAATGTTGTTTTCCAAGCCCCACAAAGTAGGAGACAAACTGTGAACATCAAATTTTGGACCTTTGGATACAAAGCCTAATAATGAAAATCACTGAACCAAATCCCTAAGATGCAAAGGGAATCATGTAATGTGAAGGATAAAAGACCTTAGGAAGTCCAAGAGAAGTCTAAAGACCAAGACCAAGCCTAAGACTAAAGACCCCAAGCCAAGCCTAAGATTGCCAACCAAGTTTGATGGGCTATACAACCCATCAAACAGGGTTGTACAACCTTCAATGTAAGGCTATACAACCTTCCTAAAACCCTAATCTAGAGAAACTTCTAGAGCTAGTCCCTCTTTAAACCCTAAGGTTGTATAACCTTAACATAGGGATGTATAACCTATTATTGGATATACAACCCACATGTAGACCCTAATTCCAATACAACACTCTTTCGCTCTATGACTTATGTGCCCATGGTGTAACCATAATAACTTTTGGCACTATGCACCCATCCAACATTTATGAATACCCCCGATTTTGAAGAAAGAAGGAAGGGTTTTTGGATACCCTAATAAAACTTTGCCAAAATCAATTTTCACATACTTCCAAATATAGAAAATCTAAACTTTAGCCTCCCTCCACTCTCTTGAAGGTAGAACTAGACATTTTTCCCTTTATGTTTATGCATTCCCTAAGCAACATTGGAGGATATTAACTTAATCATGCGCTTTTGAGGGCAAAGATATCATTAAAACATCTCTAAAATACCCTCTTCATTTATTCTATTTTCTCTTTTCTTTTTTTCCTTCTTTTTTGAAAACTAGGAAGCAAGGGTTGTACAACCTTCTATGTAGGCTGTACAGCCCCTTCTCCATAGTTGTACGGACTAATTTTCCTGCAAACTTAATAGCAAACTTCTTTTTGGTTCCTTTGGATTCTCTTCTTTTTAAGGTGTTTTTTTGTGATGTTTAGTGACTCTAATGACAGAATGGGATGAGATCAAATGACTTATAACTTCCATTCAGTTCAAAATGGAGTTTTTATTAGTTTTCAAAATGACTTTCTTGGGTTTTCTTATTCAAAATTCTTATGTGTTTTAATGTTCCTTTGATCTTAAGTTATGTTTTTTGTTTTATTTTTGACAACTTGAGGGGATAATGAAATGAGAAACTTGAGTTTCCTTTGATCTTGGCACCCTTCTTTGTGTAAGAACTCCATATGTGGTCATGTCAATAGTGTTTTCTAAGCCTTTGATTCATTGGTTTGATTTGGGCATTCTAGCTACTGCCATGTTAGATTATGCCCAAAGTGTTATAATTCTTTATGAGAAACGTGAGTGAGGGTTCAATGACCCTAGTACCTCATTTAAATGAATCTTTGTCCTAGGCTATTCAATATCCTCAAAATGCTTGGCATGTGTGCATGTGTTCATTTCCTTCCTTCTATTCATGATTCATGCACTTGTGTATGTGTGTTATGAGCTATAAATTCTAGTTTATGATGATTGAATGTGTTATCTTAGACTTAGATACATACTAGGTACCTTGACTATAGAGATATGGTATGGTGATCATTATGGACCTCGCTTTCCTTTCTTTGTTTACTTTAGATTCCTTTGCTTATTTGTTTTTATGAAATCCATTATTAACTTAATTCTTCTATTAGGTGTAGGTGGTTACTTGGGATTAGTCCATGAACTTGGTCTAAACCACTTTTCCATAAGGATTATGTGATTATGCATGGTTACACTTTATGTGGATGAATGATAATGCATGTGAAAACTCTATGTCATGTCACATGACCCACTACTATTATGGATGATTATGTGTGTGGATGGATGATAATGTATGTGAAGACTCTATACCAAGATGTATGATCCTTGTCCATTTTTGAGTTGATAGCTTGGTTTATTGAAATGAATCGCGTTTAGATGTATGCTTAAGGGTGATAATTAGACTAATTAATAACTCAGCTAAAATGTTAAAGGTGAACCAAAGATGCCTAAAAGTCAGATCCCAATATCAAGGCAGTTTAGGGGTGCCTAACCTCTTCCCCAAGCCCCCTAATTTTGAAACTCGATCTCTAATAGGGTGATGATGAAATGGATCTTCTAATTGACTTAGATTAGGTTCAAATTTTGTCTTCCCTAGATTTTTGTCCTGACCAAAGTCAGGTGGTGATTTCACATTCCCTAAGCATAGTACCAGTACCAACGTACTATCCCACTTTTGGTCCCTCCAATGACTATCTTTTTGGACTAAGGGCATTGAAATCATGCAAGGCCTAAAAGGACCCCTCGTTAGACCAATCTTGTGTCATGATTAGAGGTTATTACCAATGGATGACTTTCATCCTCTCAATCCCTCGATGATCCATAAAAGGATGGAATCACAAGCAAGATTCCACTAGTTCGAGCAAAACCAAAGGTGCTCACAGTAATGCAATCCGGTTTGCAACTGTGACACAATAATTAAGAATTGGTTTGAACTCCTTTAATCTTTTATATCCTTGAAGTGAAAAGTATAAGCAGTAAAGTCCTATAAATAACAAACCACCTAAAGGAAATTTGCATATAGACTGATAGTAGGGAGATAATAAAGAGAAGTAAGACCGGCTTAAGGTAAATTGAGTTAAATCTGGGATGGAAGAGACCTTAGAAATCCTTTTGCCATGTTTTGGAGACTAAAAATGGAGTTTTCGAAATGAGGAACTATGTATGGGTACTTATGGAAGAGGAAAAGTAGGTTTTTGCTTTACTGCTTTGTAGTTATAAGCAGTTGTTCAAGGTTGTACATTCTTTCTCAAATAGTATGTATAAACCACTATTGGTCTGTACAAACTAGTGGTATATATAGCCCTCTATCTCTAGAAGAGAAATAAACATAATTTCATCTATCCCTTGGGCTAAAATATGACACCTATCCAATGTACATATGCATGCAGAGTAAATAAATAAAATCACACAATTATACATCAAGAGACAAAATTCTACTGAAATTAGGATTATGCACTATAGAAAACCAAGAATTTCAGAGTTTGACAACAAAGGAAGCGTCATCACCTCAATTTGTTCAAAAAAGCCATGCTACCAAAGTAAACATCTAAAAATAATAGGGCTTTCAAATCGCCTAAAAAATAATCTACAGTTACGTAAAATATCAATAAAACCCCAAAATATACTATGTTAAAAAAGAAAAATCCAAAGTGATCTAGGAGTGTCAGGCATGCTCAATCCTTCCTGCTTGCTGAAGGCGTCTCCTCGTTATCCCCTACTCTATCGGTGGCCTTGTAATCTCTATAAGAACTCTCCTCGACTATTAGAGTCAATGCCTCAATCTAGGCCTCAACCTCTACCAAGAGTTGTCCTTATCTCGAAGGTTGTGTGTCAAACGTTGGATCTTCTCCTACAAGACACCCAAGGGTTAAGATGGTCAAGACGTGAATCACATACAAAAGCACAAATCATGAACATGCATACATGCATTCTTTTTCACTTATTATATGTATTTTCCTACTAACCTGTATAGATCGTGTCATTATGTCATGACCCTCTTTAAGGTAATGAATAAGTCGACCATGGCTCAGCCTAGATCTAAGAAATCTATAAGAAAAAAGGAAAATGTTGTCAAAACTCCAAATGTGGTGAGATGCAATAGGAATGGAAATATAGGTGGTCTCGATCGACTCGAAGGTGCAAACAAATCGAGTAAGTTGCAGCAACATCATCGACGTTATCAAAGATGTCATGTAAGATTCCACTAAGCTATATGGCATGAGATCCAGTTCACTCATCACCATAAGCTTCAACCTTTTGGACATAGACACGTGAACCTTCTTGCAACCCTATGTAGCCAGAGCAGGTATGGTGGCCTTTTGTGCTGGAGAACAACTCCTTCGTCTGCCTCATGTTGAAGGAATACCCTCATGACCACCTTTGATAATGCCTAATCATCTAAGTTCTATACAAGATTCAATTTAAAATAAGTCATTCTCCCAACATAAACTATGTCATTGCTTAGAGCTCTAGGCCATCCTTTAGGTCCACTATCCAAAACATGTTCGAAGGCGAATTTTGAGGAGCAGGTTGAGCATCCAAGTCATCCCGCTAATGAAGAACTCACTCTCCCATATACCACTTATGGAAAAAGGGTCCTAGCAAGAGTCATCGATCATAAAAGGATCCCTCTGCCTCCACTACTTCCTACGGTCATAGCTCTACAGGCCCCTTTAGTCATGGCATAACTACAATGAGAGCAAATAACCATTGTAAGTATAAAACGAAGAAGAATATGTATATAAATATATTTAACACATATTTCTTTTGGAGGGTGGTAGTACCTGATCTATCATAATGATGTTCAAGTGAGCATGCTTGTAGACAACATAAGTCTCCACATGGGGCACAACACACCACCGATGAAGTGAGGATAGTTACCCTTTATATTGATTGTGGGGGTTATTCCCTGCTAGTAGACCAAGCCTATCAATGAACACAACAAAAATAAATAAAGAGACAACAAAGGCTTAAGAGAAACTCATAATGAGTACCTACCAAGCATTGCACATATACCCTTTCCTCATGCAACCCTAATTTAAGTACAAGTGTGCTAAGGTTGCAGACCCCTAATAGAACTGGTAAAGAAGCCTCAAGTCCCTCAACACTAGCATTAGGAAAATCTCATCCATGTCCAACACTAACATTAGGAAAATCTAGCCCATGTTGGAGCCATAAGAGAATAGGACCCCTGACAAGGTGTAGAGCAAAAGCAGTGAACATGTTGAGCTACTACCTCTTCTAGGCTAGCATCAGTGACTTGAAGAGCCTTAGCCTATATTCTAGATTGCATGAAAGTCTAGCTCCCCTTAACCTGTGGGGCACAACCAGGTAGCTTAAGAACATAATCCTTCTAGAGCATCAGGTTAAACATGCTAGAGTCAGTAATGAGAGGGATGTCAGCAAAGGAAATCCCCGTCAGATATGTAAAGTCTCCCAATGTGATCATTAGCTCTTTGATCAGTAGCAGATGAAAGGTGTGAGTAGTGTCCATCCACCGCTCAACTAGCACTTGATTCATTACAAAATCGATCCTCATGGCCTACTCTAGTAGTTTTTAAACAAGTGGCATGAGTCAGTCCCCTTCAAAGGGCTACCACCTATGGGTGCAACTCTCAGAACCATATCCCTGTTGTACCCATCACCCCACTTCCCTTCTAATAGGAGGTGTCGCCGTAAAAAGAAAAAAGAAGAAGCATCAAACACTTAGAATCCAAAAAAAAATAACAATAAAGAAAAAAATAAAGAAAATGAAGCAAAGCAACAACTCTGAATGGTTAAACAAAAGATTCGAAAGAACAAAGTATTTGGTTTGGGTGATAAGCGAATTATTAAAAAATTTTCCAAAATTAATTTTCTTCAAAAAAATTTTATGAAAAAGTCTAAAAGGCCACTTAACAACCACACAGAGACAACAAACACATCAAAAGTCTATGCAGGATTGATAAATGAATTCCCAAAAAAATTGAATAAATAATTTATCTATTTATCTATTTTAAGTAAGTATCATGATCCTCAGTGGATTGTTTCACAAAATAATTTCACTAGGTTTTCATGCAGATCACTAAGAAAAACAAAAGTGCACAACTCAAGGTGATAAATCAAGATGATAAATAGAAAATAAAAATTTTATTGATAGAAATAAAAGGTAAGTGTCTTAAAACTATCCTCAAGTATTTTAAAACTAACTAATATTTACATGCAAAAAGAAATTCTAGGACGGCACCTAAGATCTACAATGTTGAAAAACAAAAGCACAGAGAAGAAAAAGGAAAGGGAAAATGACACCTACCACTCTAGAGACCACTCCTGCTAAATGATGGTACGGGTTTGTAGACCATCAATGTGTCGTCTCTCGATGAAAAACCTATGAAAATCATCTTCATTTTCATACTAGCTAGAGGGCTCACCTTCTAAACCCCCAACTAGGAATGCAGTTGCTTTAGGGCATCATGTGTGATAATGTCCTCACCATAAAACTCATATAAGACATCAAACATCTCATCATCGGTGAAACTAGTCATAGTGTTGTCTTCAAAGCACAGGAAAACCTAGGACGCTAAGTCCAAAAGCTTTTAGGAGTGAGAAAAAAGAAAGAGAGAGAGAGAGAGAGAGAGAGAGAGAGAGAGAGAGAGAGAAGGAGAATTAATATAAACAGGGGGTTTTATAGTGAGCCAGCTTGTATAGCCCAGGCTAAGTTGTACAAACCAAAGCTTTATGTTTCATAAATCTTCTCATCAAATAGTCTCCATAGACCACCCCAAGTCTATATAGACCACTAGAAGCTAGCGAGCCCAAATTAGGCCCTTCAAGACTAATTTTCAAAGTTAACCCCTCAATCCCAATTTTCCAAATCAACCTTCTCAAGCCTATTTTTCCAACTCCTCAAACCTAATTTTTAGAAGTGGCCCCACTAAGGCATAAGAGGTCGATGTAACCATCCAACTTACCAAGTAAATTAATTAAATATCCTTGCTCTAATCAAAACTTTGAAAAGACTATGTTAGCTTTCCAATATGCTAATCAAGTGACCAAAATACCCTCCAACTACAAGCTTGACTTTCATAAAGCTGAAGTAAACGTATGGGAAGAGATTCACCACCATAGATTTATATGAACCTATAAGAGTAATTTTCCTAATAAATATGACTAAGTCCACTACTCTAAGACCATAATTAACCCCTCCTAAGATAGTTATAAGGACTCTAAGAATACCAAATTATCTTTGACATGTTAGAAGGGCAAAAATAACCTGAGATCAACCTCAGGGGACATCCTTGACTAGAATTGCTAGCCAAAGGGGGCTAAAGCTCTCTTAAAAGATTTGAAAATATTAATAAATATAAAAAGACATTCACAAACATAAGAGATATAATAACACTTGGTACCTACTAGAATGTTGTCAAAACTTCCTCAATACCTACTAGGGAGTTGCTAAAAGATACAACAACATTTGGTACCTGTAAGAAAGCTGCTAGAACTTCCTCAGTTCCTACTTGAAAGCTACTGAGAGGTATAATAATGCCTAGTACCTACTAGAAAGCTATTAGAACTTCCTTAGTGCATTAGAAAGCTGCTAAGAGGAATAACAACATCTATTACTTACTAGAAAGTTGCCAAAACTTCCTTAATACCTACTAGAGAACTGTTGAGAGGTATAACAAAACTTGATACCTACTAAAAAGCTGCCAGAATAAGCTTTAGCACTTACTCGAGGAGCTGCTAAAGAACTATATCCTTTGGTATCCCTTCTAATGATTACATTTCTCACATTGTTTTGATTCAACTTATTCAAACAACCATTTGTCAAATGTTATTTTTTAAGCCCTAAAAAGTTTAAAGGGAAAATTATTAAAAGAAAAGGAATGGTGCTTTAAGACACCTTGGAAAAGCCTAAAACCAAGCCTATCACAAAGCTCAAGTTTTAACCAAGCCTAAGCCCAAGCCAAGCCTAAATCTCTAGCCTGGATTAATGAGATGTGCAACCCACTTAGATGGTTATACAACTTAGTAACTAAGGCTATACAACCCATTATTAGGTTGTACAATGCTACCTTAAACCCTAGCAGGGGAACCTTTTAGAACTCATCCCCTCTCTTAAACCCTTATTCTCTGCACCCTTAAAAGATAAATGTACAACCCAACCGTGGTTGTACATCCTACATGCAAACCCTAATTCTAAGAGATCCATCTCATTCTCTATGATTAGATATGAACATCTAACAACTAGAACCATTTTTAGCTTTGGTACATCCATCTATCATCTATAAATACATACTTATTTGAAGAGAATGGGGAGGATTGAAAACCCTAGTGTTACTCTGCCAAATTTTTTCCATATTAAACCCTTATAATAAAAACGCTAAAACCTTAGTCTATTCCATCCATTTCTAAGTTGGAACAAGGCCTAATCTTTATACTTTTATGTATTCCCTAAGTATTTTGGAGGATATAAATCATCTAATAAGCTTCTGAGGCAAGGAACATATAAAGGCATATGAAGAATCCCCTATTCTCCCTCTTCTTTTATTTCTTTTTTCTTTTTTTATTTTGAAAACATAAAAATTAGGGGCTATACAGCCATAATATAGGCTATACAACCTAGCTTTTGGATTGTACAACCTAGCTTCTCATGAACAGTTTACAGAAAACCTTTTATTTCTCACTCAAACTTCTCTTTTTCAAAGTAACTTTTTATGACTTTGGTTCTTAGTAGAATAGGATGAGACCAGGCCTAAGACCCCTATACTTTTCAAAAATGAAATTTTTGAATAAGTTTTAAGTGATTCTCATAGCCTATTTTATGTTCATGTTCTAAGTTCTTTCATATTTTGATTGGATGATGCTCTAAGCTTCTAATTTAGTCTGATTTGGTAGTAACCAAGTAAAGGTTTTCTTACTCCTAGGACCTTAAGAGCCATATTTGATTTGGTTACCTTTCACTTATATTACTTGGCATATGCTTTGGCTTATACTCTCAATCCTTATTGATGGGCATTCTAACCCTTGTGATGGTTAGTAGAGTATATAGATGCCATATTCTTTGTGAGCTATAAAGGGAAAGGATTTATTAATCATAAGACCCCTTTTGTAATGATCTTACCTTAGCCACTCAAATTCTCTAAGTGTTTTGCATCACATATTTATGATTCTTTGCCTTGCATGACGCATGTGTTTGTATTTTAATGTTATATTACTTCTCATGTGATATTAGGATGTGTTCATTATGGACTTAGAAACATGCCTAGGTACCTTTGCATAGGAGATATGGTAATATGAATTATATTTTTTTGTTTTGTTTTTTGTCCATTTTATTTATCTCGTGTTTCTTTTATTTACTAACTTATACATTTTTGTGGTGTTAGGGCTTTGTTTGATATAAACCATAAATTTGGTCTTAATAATCATCCTATAAGATTATGGATGATCATTTGATATGTATGGATGAAGTGCATGTTAATCCCTATATGTCATGTCACATTCCCCCATTCCTTTTAAGATGATAATGCATGATGTGGATATTGACATGCATGTCACTCCCTTTACCATGATGCATGATCTTCATCCTCCTTAAGTTATTAAATTGGTTTATTTAGCTTGATTGCACTAGAAACATGATTAGGGCTATTAAATTGGACTAATTAATAACTTTGTTAAGAGGTTAAAAGTGAACTAAAGATGTCCAAAGGTTGGGTCCCAATATTTTAGTGGTTTGGGATGCCTAACCTCTTCCCCAAGCTATACCTAATTTTTGAACTCAATCCTTGATGGGTTGAAGACAAAATGGGCCTTCTAATTGACTTAGTTTAGGCTCAAATTTTTCCTTACTCATATTTTTATCCTGACCAAAATCAAATGGCAACTCTATAATTCTTAAGGATGGTACCAAAGTATTATCCTGTCTTAGTCCCCAGATGACCACAAATTGGACTTAAGGATTTGAACTTATGCAAGACCTAAAGGATCCCTTTATTAATCCAAACCTGTGCCACTTTTTGGGGTCATTACAAATGTAAAGATCCCCTATTAGTTGATAAAAGGATGGAGTCACAAGTAAGATTCTACTTATTTAAGTGCAACCTAGAAAATCATCGATGCTAGAGCTTTTTGAATTATCATTAGAAGGTTCAGCTAAGATAAGGTACTTTAACTAATTGAAGACCATCAAGAAAGATTGGAAGGAGTTGATGAAAGCTTTTGAGAAGTATTATGCTTGTAACTCAAATTTAGAGGTCACTCTGCAAGACTTAGAGTCTTTAAAGTAGAAAAATGGTGAAAACTTTAATGACCACATTAAAAAATGAAAGAATATAGCTTCTAAGGCAATTACAAGGCCTACTAAAATAGAGTAAGTTCAGATGATTATTACAGGAGCTCAGCCTAATATTGGCACCAAAATTCAAGGGATGTTGGTCAAAATTCAAGGGATGTTGGTCAAAAACTTCGAGGATCTTCAAGAAGTTAGATTTTAAGCTGAAGAGTTAGAATCTGAGTTGATGAGATTGTTAATGTGAATTCAGTAAAGGCACCAAAATAATTTATTGAATTAGGAATGACTTTATCTAAAGCCTCAAGAGATTGTAAAAGAAGGGTGTGTTGAAGCCTTTGGCATCGAGATCACCTTTAGATCCATTACCAAGTGAATATGATGTTAATGCTTATTATGCGTAACATTAAGGGGTTGGGCAAATTATTGATGACTGCTACAAATTGGCATATGAGATTCAGGACCTCATTGCTAATATGACGATTATTTCGTCGAATCTTGGATGACCTAGCATAAGAAGGAACCCTCTCCTAAACTATCATAATGGTCCTTCATCAAACCAAAGGACATTTATGATAGATTCTTGAATTTTTAAATAAGTTGATATTGCTACTTTTGAGGAGATTGTGAAGGAAGCTGTAATTGTCTGCACTATCAATCTTTAGGAAAGCTCAGATTAGGAAATAAATGAAGAGGAGAAAAAAAGGTGACAACTATAGGAAGAGAGTGATGAAAATAGGGAAATGAAATAAGTAAGCCATGTTACTCATAATAAGAAATACTATCCCAACAGATTCTAATGAAATAAGGGTTGAGAAGAACTCAAAAGAGTTTGTCATGAAGAAAACAGAAGATGATAACCCTATCTTAAGACAGTTGAAGAAGATGCTAGCTCAGATTAATATGTGGGAATTGATTATCACATCTCAAGTGCATAAGAAGGCTATGGTCGAGGCTCTATCAAGCCTGATTATTTCCAAGGAAGCTACTTCAAAATTACAAGGATGTCGTTACATTGGTTACTCATAAAGGAAAAATTACTTTTTTTAATAAAGATCTACCATAAGAGGGAAAGGATCACAATTTAGCCTTATTCATTTAAGTAGAGGTAACAGGAAGGAGGGCTTTGTGTGTGATGGTTGATGATGGGTTTAGAATCAATATCTACGCATTAAAGTTATTGCACAAGTTTGGGCTATCAGAGAAAGATTTGAAAGCTTCGGATAACATCATTTAGGCATATGATGATAGCAAGAGGTTGGCTATATTATGTTTAAGACCACAATGAAGACAAACATTATATAGAAAATAATAGAGTTTACGGTCTTGGATATCCCATGACCTTCTTGCTTATGTTAGGGAGACCATGATATCATCTGTTGAGTGGTGTGTCTTCCACTGTTTATCAGAAAGTTAAGATTTTGTATAAGGGTGAGATTGTGACCATCTGTGCAAAGGTTGGGCAAGTTGTATTAGCACTGAGTGTAGTCATTCCATATATCTGAGGTTTTCAATTCGTTGGGGTTACAAATAAAGAGGTTGATCTTAAGGTGATGAGAATTATAAAGAACATGAACTTCTTGCCAGGTTAGGGGTTATGGTAGAATTCCATTAATATGTCAGAATTTCCTAAAATTCCTATTCATACAATTTGGAGAGGACTTGGGTACTATGGTAAAGGGTCAAAGTTAGAACTGAGGGATCTTCACAAACCACTATTTGATTTCTTTGTGAAGGAAAGTGAAGTGACTAGAACGATTAAGGAAGAGACCACTAAGTATTGAAAGCCATCAAATAATGATGTATATAAGCTTGAGAAGGCCTTTTTCTAGATGGGGTTCGATGAACTAGGCTATCAAAATTATCGAGATTCATCAAAAGAAGAGAATGAAAAGAAAAAGAGAAAAAAAAAAAGAAAGGTAAATAGGTTGCAAAGATAGAGGACAATCAAGAGTCAGGTCAATCTATGGTTCTGTACGGTCCTCAGTCTAGATGGTCATAGGATTGGTTAGCAGAGGGGGCAATACTTACTAAATCAACACTTTTAGGCCACTAGAAAGGAACTTGAAAAAGAGAAGTTTGACCTAATGAAGCAACATGCACTCTTCATGGACTTAGAATGGTAGTATACCAGACTGTATGAGTTTATTGAGGCTGCTTACATAAGGATAAAATTAAAAGATATTGAGAATATGATTACAAAATCCATTGAGAAAGTATACGATAAGGAAATCTAGGGTCAGGTGACAGAGACTGAGCCAACCATTATTGATGGTACAACACTCTGGGAGAACTTTCTAAAGATTGAGCTAGGAGATGATCAAATGAAACAAAGTTTTGAAGGGGTTGTCAAGATTGTTATTGATACAGAAGATGGAAATGAAACAGATTCGACATATTGTATGGGATCAAATGGTCTGACTGATATGGAGAAAAATGAAGAAAAAGAAAAGGCTCTAATAGAAGAGGCTCCTATCGACCCACCTGACGAAGTTGTTTTTCCTAACACCACTGATGTTTGTTTCTAGCCTTTTTGAGGATGACGATGTATTTCTTTCTAAGTTAAGGCAATGAATGATAAGTTTGCTTACTTGTGTGATGTGTTTCCTGATGGTAGTGTACATAGCATGCATCATTTCATAAGCAGATTCAACATTAATTTTGTGCATACCACTCCATTTAATCTTGGCACAATGAAAATTTCAAAAATTTTATGCATTGCCAATGATATCACACAAAAAAAGCAGAGAAAGTTGTAATAGCTACTTAGAAAGTATCAGAGGATTTTTTCCTAGACATATGAGGACATGCCAAGAGTTGTTAGGTGAATCATTGAACATCGAATTCCAACTTACCCGTATATGAAGCCAGTAAAGTAGAAACTCTAAAGAATGAGACTTGAGTGGGCTCATGTAATGTCCCCATCCATAGTCATTGGCATTATCACATGAACATATTCATTGCATAAATGATTTGAAATCCCACATGAACATATGCATTGGATAAATGATCATTTAGACATGTGAATTGGATAAGCACAATGATGACACTTGCACCATTGCATTTAGGACACTTGAACATATATGTAATGTTTATATAGTTGCATGGCAAATTGTCTTATGTTGTGTGTATGTTATAGCATCATAAATAATGGTGTTATGGAGGTTTTTTGAAAGTGTAAGGAGCATCTAGTGATAAGGAGATGGATGGAGGAGCTTAAAGAGTGAAGAAGAGGGACTAAAAGAGGAAAGTGAACTTCTAACCAATGAAAGTGAAACATCATGATTCTTTCTTGTTGTAATAGGTTTACAAGTGAAAATTTTCACCCTTTAGGATCAGAATAGAGAGGTTAAATGTGAGGGACAACAAAAGAAAGAGAGAGCTAAGAAAGAAAGAAAGAAAGGAAGAAGAATAAGAAGAAGAAGAAGAATAAGAAGAAGAGGGAGAAGAGTGAGCTTCCTAGGAAAGAATCCTAAGGTTTTCTGATTCTAGAACAATAGGTAAGTTAATTTATCTTCTTCCCAAATGAAATTAAACCCTTATGACATGTTAATCATGCATGGTTAGTGAGAATTATGGAGTATTTGAGGTAGAACTCTTGGATGGAAGTTGAAATTCAAGAGAACAAGAGCTAATTGTCTTGGTTTTGTTGTTATAACAAAATTTTGTACCCACAAGATCATAACCCTAAAGACGAATTAGGGAAAATGCAAAATATAAATGTTGTAGCTTTATGCCCCATATAAATGCATATGAAACAGTTTTACTTGATTTTATGTGTGTGAGGAGATATGGCTCCTTCATTAGGGCTGGTTCACCTCAGTCTTTCTATTTTCATATAGTGTAAAATAAGAATTTGTAAGGTTATATCCCCTCTAAATACTTGTAAATTAGTTTTGATTGATTTGTTGTGTGGAAAGAGATATAGCTCATTGATTATGACTGACCCTGTACTCAGATGAAACCTCACTTATTGTTTAATTCTATTTTTTAAGAATTTGATGGTTATAGATTCAGAATTTGGTGATATGAGAAACTTGAAAAATTATATATTTATGTATTATCTACATTCTTGTAAAATATTTTTTCCAAATCTAGCATGGTTGTTTAGATATTTCCCCTTCGTCATGACTGATTGTCATTATGTTGAAAACCTGTTCACCTTGTTAGATCTTGAAGATTTCTTAGGGGCCATTGCAGTTGCTTGAGAGAGGGAGGAGAAATTTTGAGAGTTTTGGAGATTTAGAAGTTAGGAGAGTTGAGTTGTGATGAAACCACTATTTGAAGGGGTATTTATAGGCTTCAAGGGGTGTGAAAACGGT
>CATIWR010076738.1:0-10295 GCA_949677035.1 Omphalea diandra | reverse complement strand
GGAGTTTCTCAACTCCTCTCATTTCTTCTTGAGAGATTGATTCATTTCTGCAAAAACAACACTTATTTGAAATATTAGTGATGATCAATCTACTTTGTCAAGATCAAAAGAGGTTCTAAACCTAGGATTAATCATCCTAGTCCAACATAAAAGCTTTCTCAAAAGAATTTATAGCTTAAAAGATTAGAAAATTTACTTTCATTCAAGTAATAAACAATATAGAATACACTCATAAGATATGTTTGGTTTGGTGGAAAGTCTTGAGAGAAGTCTTAAAGCTTGTTCTTCAACTCTATTTTAGAGATAGACAATGATCTTCCCTTAAAGCTAGATCACACTTATTTTACCCCTTTTATTCAAAAATTGCTTTCATAACAAAAAATACTCACTTTTTATGATTTTTCTCTACTTATTTTTATTGTGGGATGGTCCTTTTATAGTCAAGGACATGAAACTAGCTATTAGAAAGAAGGTCATCACTTTGTGTCATAGAGTAGTCACTTAATGCATGTTGGACAGTCTCCATGCCTATTGTTGGGTAAGAATACGACTTCAATGGTCGTTGATCTCATTGAAATGCTTGTTAGAAATAGCTATTAGAGAGAGATTTGCTTAGACGCTTCTCTTTTGACTTTCTTAATTTTTTAGTCACTGACTCCTTCAATGACTATTAAAGCTTCTCAATGCCTATTGAAATTCAACTTTAAGGACACAGAACTAGTCGTTGTAAGTTTCTAGGAGGAAGTGAACTTGATGCTTTATTTTTTGAGATTTTCTACAGTGTTTCAACGACTATTAGTGAGCTTCTAATAACAGTTAAAAAATATCTCAATGCTTGTTACAAAAATGAAGGTACCTCATTAGAGGGTCTAAAAACTTTAGCTCTATAATGACTATGTTGAGACTTTGAGAGTTTTGTTCACATCAAGTCATTTGATCCAACATTTGTAGAGATATCGATGAGCTACACCCATTGTTAAAGATCAACTTTTAAGGCTTAAGTGTTTGATTCATTTAACGCCTATTGACTATTGAGAGAGTCATTGATTGTAGGGTCCAGAGACCTTTACTTATACTCAGATGATACCTTAATGCCTGTTGAGAATATTTAACTCCCATTGATGAAGTACCAGCGCCTATTAAACTGCAGCAACAACCATTAGCTTTGAATGCTTAGAGTTTTTACCAAAATTCTTTTTCCAAAAGCCTTTAATCAAAAGATTGATGTACGTATAAGATTTTGCACTCCAACTTAGACAAGAGTTAGCTTTTAGATGTGTTTGTACTCATCAAAACAAGCTTGGTTTACCAAACTCCTAAGCTAGGTTCAACATATTTTTCCTATAACCTTTCTTCATCATCTTTTCAATGGCACTAAGAAAGCCTCCAACAAGAAGTGATAAAGGCAAGGGAATAACCCAAACCTCTTATCCCTAACCCCTTATGTACACCTAACTAAATGAGCCAACAAAGAGGAAAAGGCTAGGTATGAGACCAATAGGAAGAAAATTATCGCCTAAATAAAATTCCCTCATAATTTCTTCTTGATTCCCTCCACCTTTCTAGTGAGATCTAGGTGTTTATTCTAAATTGGGATGGTTATATTTCATCTTTAGGGATGAACTTAATTATGAAGAAGTTGCTCGGGAGTTCATGTCCAATATGGAAATTAGCAAAAAAAAAAAAAAAACAAAGCTCAAGGGTATGTATGTATGCTTAATTTTTCATTTTTTCATTATTTTTGTGAACCATACTACATCATCTACCCTCAAATATGTTCTCTCTTTTAATTTCCAAATCAAAAACATCATTCCCTTTAAACACTTCTCCCTTGACATAGACTTCTCTAAGTTTTGGCACAAAATCTCAATTGAGACATTTCATGACCCAAAGAAGTCTTTAGCCAAAAAAATCAAAACCCTCCCTATTTAACTTTTACACTGCATCACAACTTTTTCCATCAATGCAATGGGTGCTAGAAATGAGAAAGTCTCTTAAAAAGACTTATTATTTCTTTATTAACTTCTTGAAAATAAACCTGTCGAAGGAGACATTTTTAATTGACCAATTGGCTTACATGAGCCTTGTAAAAAGGAGCTATTTTTTTCTTCCTTTTCATCTCACTGCCATTTATAGATTTATGGATGCCTTGACCCTTGAAAATGAGGCATTCCTCACCAAATCCTACCTCCCAAACAAAAATGTCCTTGACCTTATATATCACATCAATGCCAAAGCAACTAAGCCAAACACTTATAAGTACTTGTTGAAAGCTAAAAGAGCAAAGCAACAACAAACCTCTCAAAACCGAAAAAAGGAGTAGGTTTGCCATTGAAAAAGGCCCACAAGAGAAAGGTCTTAGTGAAACAAAGGTACAACCTCAAGTTCCTCCTCTCTATTCTTCTAAAACTTCTTTTTTGGCTAAGATTTCCAAGCAATTGAAAGAAGGTCCTTAAGAGACTCAACTTCCTTCACCACCTTCATGGTGATATCATCGAGATGCAAGAGAAGTATGGCCTTCCATTGACATGTCACTTATAGGATTTTGAGTTTTTTGAAGATGAGGATGAAGAAAGAGGTAATGAAAGCAATAATGAATAAGAAGATGATAAAGTGAATATGGTGAAGATGATGATATTTCCTCCACTTTCTAACTTTTCTTTGTTTTCTAGTTTTAATCTTCACTTTCCATGTTTTTATGTGTTTCTTTTGTGTTATCTATTTTTCCAATCTTTAGGCCCTTATATGTGGGATCAAACATTCATATATATTTGAAATGTTATCTTAGTACTTAGGTTCACTATTAATGAATTGATGATTTTGTTTGTGTTTACATTTATCTTATATATGTTTTGTGTTTTCTCTTATGCCATGAATTGATTAACACAGTGATCTCAACTGATATCCCTCTATGTTTTCTCTCTTTTAGGTCTTGACAAAAGTATGGATTAAAGGGGAGTAATTTTAAAACTTTAAAATTCAACCTTAAGTGTTCATTAACTTCATTGAATTACTAAGGAACTATGTCATCTAATTATCCATTAACTTTCGAATGCTTAAAATCTATAAGAGTATGTATATTGGAGCTTTTATCTTTAACATATTCAATCTAGATTGTAAAAATAAAAAAGGGAGAGATTGTTGGACTAGGTTGGTCAAACCTAACTTAAAGCTTTCTTTTGATCTTGCTAATGTATATTTGAAAGGTTCTAATGCCTATTTTAAGTTTTTGTCTTACAAATATTAAGTTAGGAAGTTAAATGGAAGTGAAAATTTTTAAGTCTAAAAAACGTGACCACTACAAGGAGATCATGACCGTTATCTTAAGAAAATGTGGCACTAAAAGTTCTACTCCAATTCATGGTAGGAGTCCCAATGGGCTTCGCAACTGCAGCTTTTAAAAGCTTCAAAAAGTCCTTTAACAGTCACTCAGGAAGCCAACTGATACGTGCTAAGTTTTCAAAAAGATGTTGGGAGATTTGAAGTTCATGAACATGAGTACTGGTAATGACTATAATGTACCCTTAATATGAAATGTGATTCTCCAATTTAATTCATGGAGGAAAGTAGTTGTTCCTTATTCCAACCTTATCTCAATAGCGACTACCACCAAGCAATCATGTTCGCAACATTCACAATCCATTAGAAGGATCCAACGATTAGTTTTTTAAAGGACCAATGCTTAAGTGATAAGTGTCACTAGTCGTTAAACACATTTGAAGTTCATGATAGAGAAAAGGCAAAATCTAAAGAAAATTGTAAATCATGATTGGACTTTTCTATCATAATCGCAATGTGACTCTGATAAGCATTCAATATAGGATTTATGAACCTAACTTTAAAGATTTGCACATAATTTTGTTTGTAACGGCTCTTTGATGGTTAGAACTTATAAATATCCCACTAAATGACTTTGAATGTAAGAGGATAGCTATTTATTATGCTCAAATTCTTGCACTTTTAATTTATCAAAGCTTGAACTCTTAAATTCTTTATACTTTGGTTGTTGAAAGTTAGATGTTAACCTTAAACACTTTAGGTTGAGTTTTAGAGTGAGCATAAGTGAGTAAAACTCTTGTGTAAGGTTGTGTGTGAATCTTAAACATAATTGTAATTAGGGGTGTTATGAGCTTAAACACTAAGTTTCGTATGAGCATGCAAAACATTATTGAGAGTTAGTGAAATGCCTAATTGAGGAATTAAGGAGTAGAAGTTGGGTTTGTTAACATTTGAACTGCTATAAATTGCGTGTGTTGATCTTCTTTCTCTAATCTTTAACTTATTCAAACTCCTTTAAAAATTTTAAAATTTCCACCAATTCAACCCCGGGCCAATAGATTCCAACCTCTAAAGAGCAATTACTAAGGAAACTGTCTACAAATCTCAATGGTTTTGTAGGTAATTCTTCATTTAATGCTTGCTAGATCATTTTCACAATCAAGGTCTTAGAATCACAATCATGATTGACTTTTCATGCTGAGAATTACAATTTCGTGGTTGAACTTTTAAGTATGCCTAATGGTCAGTGACACATGGCATTTGATCATTATTTCTTCAAAACTAAGATTGGAATGCTTTACTTTTTATAGATGTCTTAGTCATGATCTCCAAAGTTATAGTCATAATCTTATATCATGTTGGAATAATGAATTGTGAACCTCACCGTGAATGGCATTGACCATTTAGTTCATTCTTGAATTTTTGTCTCGATCGCACCTCTTATATCATGATCCCAATCTTCAAATTGCCTAATAGATTCTAGGACATATGGCATACTTTAACTAGTTTTGTGGGTGACTATTAAAGCCTTTTTTAAAGAGGTTTGAAGATTATGATTGTATGCCCTACATGATTCAGACTGCAAAAGGGATTGAAACTTTTAGTTCTATGTTTAAAGTGATTATGATCGCGATGGTCCAAATAGCAGTCATAATATTATTCTTGGTCACGATTTGATTGTCTTGGGTGTAATTTACAAGCCAATTTTTGAAGACTTGCAATTTCACTTTCGTTCGACTTTCCAACTTATTTTTATATATTAGAATAGGTTGGTTAAACCTTTCTTTTGGTCTTAAGAATTTATAGTGGAAGACTTTAATGCCTATTTCAAGTGTTCTTTTTATAGAAAATAAGATAAGTTTTCCTTTAAAGTCAAATGGAAGTGAAAATCTAAAAGTCTCAAAACTATCTTTAAAATCATGAAACTAAAGGGAGATAGCAACCACTATTGTAAGAAAATATAGAACCAAAAGTTTCAATCTATATTGTAGTGGTAGTAATAGTGGACATAGTGATTGTGACTTTCAAAATGGTTCAAACACTCTCCAACGGTCACCCGAGAAGCTAGCTGATGCATGCCACTTATCCTAAGAGATGTTAGGGCTTTTTAAAATTGTGACTGTGATTTTGGGTAGTGACCACAACCTTCATTCTTAAACTAAAAATAGGCAATTTGTTTCATGATGAAAGTCTCATCTTCCTATTCTAGCACTATCTCAAATGTGACTGAGACTCCATATAGCAATTGTGAGTTTTGCAAAACTATAGAGAGTTCTAATGATTAGTTTTCTAAAGAACTAATGATCTATTACCAAGTGTTACTAGCCATTATACATATTTGATGGGCAATCACAATTGCATCTCAATTGTTATTTGACTTTAACAAGCATTTAATGTAGAATTTGCCACTATAACTTAGAGATTTGCTCATAGTTTCACTTGTAATGACCCTTTAGTGGTTTTACTTTATAAATACTCAACTAAATACCCTTGATTGCAAGAGGATAGTCATTTATTGTATCCAAATTCTTTCACTTTTAATTATCAAAGCTTAAACTCATTAATTCTTTATACTTAAGTTTATGAAGGTTAGGAGTGAGACCACTCTTATGTAAGGTTATGTGTGAGCCATAAACATAAGTGTAATTGTTGTTTGGTGTAAGCCTAAACACTAAGTTTGGCATAAGCTTGCAAAACATTATAGTGATTGAGTAAAATACCCATTTGGTGAATTGAAGAGTGGACATATGGTTTATTAACACTTAAACCACTATATATTGCTTATGTTGATTCTCTTTCTCCCTTTTCTCAATCTTTAATTTGTTTCTCCCTTCAAATTTCAAATTTCCTACCAATTCATCCCTCCTTCTTAGTGCACAAGGGTAAACAAATGGTATTAGAGCTTAAGTATCAGAACTTGTCTTAATTGCTTAAGTAAAGATCATGGCATAAGAAGGAATTCACTCTTACCTTAAGCCATTCTTTGATGGATTGATTATGCACATCGAAAGTATAGAATGGAGATTTATCTTGACAGTGATGTAATGCATGTTTGGGATGTGATTACAAAGGAATGAAAGCCACCTACCAAGTAGTTGATGGAAGTGAGAAGCTACTCCTTAGAGAAGAATGGGTTAAGGTCCATAGAAAGGCAAATGGGAAGAACAAAGGGGCTATGACAATCATCTTAAGTTCTCTCTCAAAAGAAGAATATGGAATAGTGCATCATTGCCAAATTGCTTATGGCATATGGAAGGCCTTGAGAACTACCATGAAGGCATAATGTAAGTAAAGTCTAGAAGATTAAGGATTTATGTGATGAAGTATGAACTTTTCATGATAAAGGATAATGAAAGTATCATCTATATGATAAATAGAATACTTGTTATTATCAATAATATGAAGAAATATGGGAGAATCCTCACTAATTATAAGGTAAATAATAAATTCTTAAATCTCTTCCTTTAGAAAAATTTAAAGATAAAGTATGTAGTATTGAAAATCCAATGAAGACATTGATAAAGTATCTACCAATGTCCTCATTAGAAAGTGTCTCACACATGAGATGGTAATAAAGAAAGATAAGGAGTTAAGGAGTTAAGAAGTTAAGGGGACAAAAAGATAAAAGAGACAAAAAGCTCTTGCTCTCAAATCCTTTATTAAAGACAAGCATTAATGAGAGTGATAAAAATAAGAAAGAAGAAAAAGAGCTTATCATGCTCTTAAGGAGGTCTAAAGAGCTCATGAAAAGAAAAGAAAGAAGAAATCTTAAGAAAGCATCATCCAACTTCAAAGAGAAGAAGAATGATGTAATTTACTTTAAGTATGGTGTTGGACTAGGGTAGTTAACCCAAGTATTGGACCTCTTTTGATCTTGACAAAGGAGATTGACCATGTCTAATATTTCAAATTAGTGTTATTTTGCAGCCTTTAGTTTTTATCTAAAGTTGAAAGTTGGATGAAGCTCGAAATTTCTCAAGCATGAAAAATGACTTCTAAATCGTGACCGCTACTTTGTATTTGCGACCATGATATGTGAAGAAGCATTGCTAGAAAGCAAACAGGTGAAATCACGGAGCCATTCTCGATCGCAATTCATCCAAATGACAAAGTCCAAAATTGACAGAGGAAATCGCGGTGTGTGTCACGCCCTAGTCGCAACTGCAAATTTCGAAGTGACTAAAAAAGGAAGCAAGTCCACAGTCACAGCATGACACATGTTCCAGCAAACCATTAGAAGTCAAAATTCATGAAGGCATTTTGTTGGTAGCGACCGCGAATAGTGAAGAAGAAGATAACCATTTTTGGCAGACGAATTTGCATCATGTACAAGAAAGCTCGCGACCATAACTTCTGAAAGTAGGTAAAAGAGCAACGACTATATTTTCCTGGTAAACTAATCAGAAGTTGCTACGTGGACTAGCCGTTAGACACAAATGAAATTTTTCTTAAGAAATTTAGATTTCGCGACCGCTAGTTAGTAGTAGCGACCGCGAATTGAGACTGTTAAGCCTTTAATGTAGAATGTGTCAAGCATGTCTCAAAGATTTGGTAAGCTATGTTCTGCAACGTCTCTTTGGTGAAGTTTGGGCATAAATACTCCACCAAACAGCCATGAAGAAGGTTGCCAAGAAATTTATTACAAGCAATTAAAGCTCTCAATCTTTGTTACTCATTTTCTTCAATTTTCTTTATGAAATCGTAAGTGTTAGGTGTGAGCATTAAACACCAAGTTGTAAGGCTGTAGTATTAGTCTATAAAAACACTTCAAGAAAGGTTTAAGTGTGAGCCTAGTGAAACACTTGAGTGAGGTTGTATGTTAGCCTAAAAACACATTGTTGTAAGGTTGTGTGTGTGCCTTCAAAACACAAGTTGTACAAGTTGGGTGTGAGCTTGAAAACACCTTGAGATAGTGAAATACCCAATTGATAGATTGAGGAGTGGACGTAGGGTCAATTATGCCCAAACCACTATAAATCGTTGTTTCAACTGTACTCATTCTTCTTTCCCTCTTCTTTGCCTTTTAAATTTTTATATACCAATTCAACCCCCCTTCTTGGTGCCAAGGGACAATAAGTAGTATCAGAGCAAGGTTTTCATAAATCAAACCTTCATTGGGTAAAACAAGATCATGGTACAAGAAGCAATCTACTCACACTTAAGGCCATATTTTGATGGAACCAGCTATACTCATTAGAAGTATAATATGGAGATCTATCTTGACATAGATGTGGTGGACCTTTGGGACGTGGTAATCAAGGAATGGAAACCTCGTACCAAAGTTATGGATGGCAATGAAGAATTAATCGCAAGGGATGAATGGGTTAAAGCTCACCAAAAATCAAATGGCAAGAACAAAAGGGCAATGAAAATTCTCCTAAGCTCACTTTCTAAAGAAGAGATTGAGAGAGTGCAATATTGTTAAATCGCACATGCCATATGGAAGACTCTAGAGAATTATCATGAAGGCACAACTCTAGTGAAGTCAAGCAGTTTGGAGATGTATGTCACCGAATGGGAACTCTTCATGATGAAGGACAATAAGAACATCATGGAAGTGACCAATCGGCTCTTGTCCATTGTCACCAATATGAAGAAGTTTGGAAGAGCACTCACCAATTATGAGGTAAACACCAAAATCCTTAAAACTCTTCCACTTGACAAATTTGGGGCTAGGGTGTGCAGTATTCAAGAGTCATATCTGGAGATTGGAAAGGTCCCAACTGATGTGCTCATTGGCAAGCTCTTGACTCATGAGTTAGCTATTCAAAAAGATGAGCAAATGAAGAAGCTAAGGGTCCAAGGTGAAAAACCAGAAAAGAGAACCATGGGTCTTAAAGCTTCAATAAGAGAGAAAGAAGTGGACATCTCCTCAAGTGAAGAGGATAGTGACAAAGAAGGAGAAGAGCTAGTCATGCTCTCAAGGAGAACCAAGGAGTTGATAAGGATGAATCAGGTACGGTAGTAGATGAGAATCTCCAATCTTTGGGAAGATCTTGTCTTGGTTCATCTTCTTGTTGATGTTGTGGTTCCTCATCCATCTTTGATGATTCACCTTTTTCCTTATCTTTATCATTTCTTCTTGTAGTATCTTTCAATTCCAGCTTTTCAAGATTACCTACAATATCATCAACAAATACTCTTTCCCAAGATCAAGTTTACTAGACTCATCAAAGACAACATTTATAGACTCTTCAACTACCATTGAACTTTTATTGAAGACCCTATATGCCTTGCTTGAGGTGGAATAACCTAAAAAGATTCCTTTACTTGTCTTGGAATCAAATTTACCAAGATTATTCTTGGTATTCAAAATATAACACTTACATCCAAATACTCTTAAATCTTGGGTTTTCTACCATTCCATAGCTCATAAGATGTTTTATTGAGAATGGGTCTTTTGAAAACTCTATTTGCAATATAACATGAGGTATTGATGGCTTTGATCCAAAGTAATTAGTTAATGAATACTCATTGAGCATTGTCTTAGCCATCTCTACCAAAGTCCTATTTTTCCTCTCTACAACACAATTTTGTTGTGGTGTTCTAGGAGTTGAAAAATTGTGAAAAACTCCATTCTCTAAACAATAGTTTTCAAAAGATTCATTTTGAAATTCTTTTCCACGGTCACTTCTAATAGAAGAAATGAAGTAACCTTTTTCATTTTGAACTCTTTTTGCAAAACTTTTAAAAGCATCAAATGAATCATTCTTATGAGCTAAGAAGGATACCCATGTAAATTTAGAGTAATCATCTATAAGGACTAGTGCATAATATTTTCCACCTAGGCTAGCACTTCTAGTAGGTCCTATTAAGTCCATATGAATAAGTTGAAGTGGTCTAGATGTACTTACAACATTTTTGGCTTTGTGAGAGGCATGGTGTTGCTTCCCCATTTCGCAAGGACCACATGTCTTGTCTTTGGAGAAGTTTAGCTTGGGAAGTCCTTCCACTAGTTCTCCTTTAAAGAGACTTTGAAGAAGTTTCATGCTTGCATGCCCAAGTCTTCTATGCCA
>CATIWR010076736.1:0-10417 GCA_949677035.1 Omphalea diandra | reverse complement strand
ATATATATATATATATATATATATATATATATATATATATATATATTTAAGTACAAGAACAACAGCTGCAGAAAATAATGAATCGTAATATCTTTAAGATCCCAAAAGCAAACCGTGCGTAGTCATGATATATAGATATACCTGTTGGACGAAGTAGATGAAATCTAAATTTGAGAATGGCAAAGAACTGAAAGGTATTGTATGCTGAAAAGCTTAATAAAGATTGAAGAGTTTGGCTTCATTTTGAATGATTATTTTGGTACGTAGATGCTAACAATCTCTTTATATGTATGTAAGGTTGATTGGCTAACAAGGATAAGAGATTATTGTAGGTGGTTGGATTGGTATTATGATTATATCTATAGCGAATATAAAAGAAGTTCGAAAGGGTATATGTTTTCTTGCTGCTCGAGCCAACTTATACGAATATATAAATTATTTTGGCTAATAAGAGTATAAATATGAACACTTGCTTTAATTATAAGTAGACAAACTTCTCATGCATCTACCTGAGAATAAATTGCAGATCATCAATTGAATTTTAAAGACTTTATCTCAATTCTTTAATTAGACATGATAATGTTGGGTGGATATTATATTATTAGCATGACTCTTGGAATTGCTTTCAGATTGATGAAGCTAATGATGGAGACTAATAAGACAAAAAAGACTCGAACATATATTGTAGATACATACCTACATACTACCAATATTTTAAAAATTAGATTTAACCTATTAGTTAGATCGATAAAATTGAGAATCAAATCAGAGTCTAATTCGGTTTGACTCAAACTTATTTTTAACATTATTTTTATTTATTATAATTATACTTATATGGTTTTAATTTTTCAAAGTTATTTTAATAATATTTTTTAAATTTTAGTTATTATTAAATCAATTGAACCAAATTATTTGGACTAGTAAAACCACGAATCAGTTAGTCGACCAGTTCACTAACTAGTCCGATTTAAAAAACATTACTTTCTATCGTACCAAATTTTAAAACAATTCTCCTAGATGTTCACATTGTGGAATAAAAGTATTATTCCACCCACCAAACTCACCTAATAAATTTACAGATGAATAGAAAGTGAAAGATTGTATTGAAAAAATTACACTATAGGTTGATTCTTATGAAAGATTGGAGGGGTCACAAACGGTCTCACTTAAAACCCAACCTCATTAGACAGAATCCTCCTAATAGTAATTTAACAACATGATATATCACTACAACTGTACCCTACAAAATAACTATTGAAAAAATAAAGACAAAAATAAGAATACCAAAATTTAAAGAACTTTGGTCAATTATGTCTACGTTCTCGGACATTACTAAAATTATATTTTACTAAAAGAAGTACTATAAAGTGAAATATTACATAAGAGGAAAAAATATTGAAAATTGCTCAAGAAAAGAATAGATAATTTTGGGATGATAAAACTGAAGGAATTAAAGCTCTATTTATAACAAAAAATCATTCATTTCCTTTGTTATTTCCCTAATATAGAATATTAAAATGAGCCAACACATTCCACAGTTCAATCATTTGATCTGATGAGTTGTTTTGTGAGCAGATAATTAATTAATTGGCAAATATTATAATATGCAGGGTTGATAAGCTGCTTAATTTGAATGCATCTTTGAAGTTGTAAGCCATTAATTTCTTGTTAACATCTTATCCTTTATTATAATCGATATTTAGCCAATCCAAACAGGAACATTTGTGCCTGCCTGTACTGGCGAATCATGCTATTGCTTGTTTTCTTTCACCATGCATTGGTCGGTCCTCGTAAAATAATTGCTTGGTGTATTGCTATAGCTGGCAGGATAATCTCTTATTTACTTTTTTTTAGTATTAAGGAATTAAACAAAAATACTTACTGGCAATTAATACAAGTAATTATCTAATCTACCAAGTGAATAAAGCACAGATTTTATTGCCACCATAAATAGAAACAGGAATAGGATAGGATATGACTGCAATTGTCATATGAGACTCTAATGAACATACAATTAACTAACCAAACTGAAGGGAAAGCAATGGTATCAATTTTGGTGCGCTAGACTAGGCACTCTGGCTACATCTTCATCTTAAAAGGAAGGGAACTGAATCTGTGAACCACATTGTTTTCCCTTTGGAAACACAGGACATTCAATTAGGTTTAATCCTGAAGTCTCCACACATAAGTAAACTTGGTAAAGCTGACTGTTGCGTGAAGCATCAGTATTGCACTCAATCCATGGAGTATACCCTATTCCTTGTTGTATTGCACTCTTTATGCTGCTCAAGCTGTATTTATCATCATTTGGCTGTATTCCTGTTCCATTTAATTGATTTTAATGCTAATAATTAATTAACCCTTTTTTAATATATATATATATATGAAGATTTACCTGCATCAGTTAGAACCTGGAGTAGATTTACTTGCTTCTTCAAGTCAAGTGCTGCCTTGAAGTAGCCATGTTGGTCAAGGACTGATTCAGAGCATGTTCCATGCTTTTCCCATTCATGTGACCAAAAGCTCACTCCAGTACCGCTTGGACAAGCTAGTGTTGGCCAATTCTTTATCATACTGCTTGTTAGGTCTGCAATCTATACACATGTATAGATAATTTGAATTAAAATAGGCAAGAAAATACATGCGAGATAATAATCTGAAATTATTAACATTATTTGAATTACTTGTTACTTTTTTAAAACAACAATTGACTTCAAGCTCATCATTCCTTTTGTTTCGCAGTAGTTTACAGGCTGCTGAACTAAATGCTCACTAATAGAATCATCATTGTTTCATTGTATAGCTAAAATTAGATAATAAAATAGTGTTATAACAGACAGTTCAATATTTTATGGAAGCCTTTTAGGAATTAAATAATGGTTGAAAATTATGATGAAATAGTAGCAAAAAGAGTCCTCCTCATCAGACCGTTAAAGCCGATCGTTGAAAAAGTGACACCGAATGATATAGGAAAAAAAAAAAAAAAAAAGATTACCTCACAAAGATAGGAAGAGACAGACCAAAAAAGTTGGATTCTTATGCCTTTTCAAGAAACAGAAGAAAACCCTTTAATTTCTCTGGCTTCTAATTGAAAAAGAAAAATGAGAATAGGCTGTCACCTATCTTTACGTGCACAACTCTTGCGGGTTGGTTGGTTGGTTGGTCTTGCTTTCTTAATAAGGATTCGTCTTGCCAACTAAATTACAACCTCATACACATATTTACATTCTGTTTATCATTAATTTTGCCTTTTGCAATGATATTGAGTTTGAGTATCCACTAAATTATTATTTAGAACACGCTTTTAAATCTAATAAAATTCTCATAAAGTATATAACAATATAATTTTACCTTAGCTTGATTGAAAGGGTTACGAGAATCACAGTTTGCTGGGTAAGTCCCATCATTGTAATTAGGCCAAAGCCCATGAATTCCAAAATCAGCAGTAGGTTTCCCACTGGTTGGGTAGCAGCAACTTTGCTTTGTGTCACAGTATGATCCTGGCCACTGTAATTATAAACAGCAAATTAATTAACCAAATCCAATTATTTTGATCTAGTGCAGAAAAACTAATTCATTACCTGTTGAACAAAGTAAAAGAAATCAAATTCTTGTGAAGCACAAAGGATACAAGTGCATAGCACCACCAAAAGCTTGATCAGGAATGTACTCTGAGATTTCATCTTTTTTCTCTCTTCACTCCCTCACTCAACTTTTCAAAGATCAAGATTATGGGTTTTTATATATGTTCTATTTTCTCGTGTGAGTTAGGCTTTTTAAGTGAGATATGATACATATGATAGTGCAATGATGTCTATGGCTGTACTTATAGGCCAAAAAGGAAGGTTGTGGATATGATACGAGTATCCAAGGCAGCATATGCTAATTGCCATCTCAAAAATCTTTTATCCATGCCATTATTTACGCGTGTAGCCAATTTTTCCATTATTGTCATATATCATGTCGGCACTCCCTTGTTCTCTGTACATGGATTTTCATTCTCATAACTCATCGTCGTCAAAGCTGACCACAACATTGATTCACTGGCCAATAGACATTATTGCATTCTTCAAATCTTGACATTGTTTTTGTCTCTCTATGTGTGGACACAATAAAGCAACGCACAGTATTCTTTCAATCAAAATTATTTATTCGAAGTGTGAAATTCAAATTTATTATTATTTTTTTATATAAGAGAGACACTCAATCATTAAATTAAAGATTTGAATAAAAATTTGGAAACTATTACTACTTATTGCATAAAAAAAACTAAAAAACTAAACATCTGAAGAAACTATAGATGGTGGGTTTATTATAGGATTAGTGTCCAAATTATAGTAACCTTACATTTTATTTTCGACATATATTACATCTGGTAGGTTGATGGTGGTGGTACAACGTGCAAGTCAAAATGACTTGGTTGCAGTTTGGTGTGACATGGGTTAATGTGACCAATAGAGAGACGTATTTGATTTAGTCTCGTATTGGGCACCATTTGTTCTGTTTCCCTTCACACTGGAAACCTCATGATCATGATCCACAAATATAGAAAGTCAGCCAAACAAACACCATTTATAATTATATTCTATAGTAAAATTATAAAAAGTTGTTATCAATAAATTTTTTTATAATTAATTTTTTACAAAAATTTATATTAAAAGAAATTATAATCACTTATAGTAAAAAAAATCTTTTTTATTCGTTCTAAAATAAGGTATTCAGAATTAATGTCAAACATGCTCTAAACCTAGAATTTTAAAACTGAAACCTAAATTTTTAATTGATGAAATTACTCAAAAAATATCAACTGAATCAACTATTTTTCCCCCCTAATCACCTTCACTTCCCGATAATTGTTGCCATTTACTATGCATGTTAATGTGGTGTACAGTTTCACTTACGCAAAAGCAGCACAAATTTGATTTGGTTACTTCTCCAACCTCCACTATCTTTGTCTTGATAGCTATAAGTAAATCGAATAAGACTTTTTACTACCACTTGACCCTTGCATTCTCATTAAACCTTTTCTGCCTAAATTTTGTTGCATATTTCCCCCCTCAACTTCACTATCAGTCGACTATGAAGTTTTTCTTCTATATACATTTATCCCCATGTTGCTATACTCAGTTGTAAATGATCAAGCAAAGCCTAATTTCTTTCAGTTGCTTTTTTGAGGTATGATTGAATGATTCAAAAATAACAATAAAAAAAACTTTTTAATTGAACAATATCAAATTTTTGCTTCAATGACATTCAAACAGTTTGAGTTACAAGATACACAGCGACATATATTCACATGGACGGTCAAACTGCATAAATCTTATCACAGGTTTAAATCAAATTGGTAACAAGGCACAAGTTCATTCTTTGAATGAATGTAAGTGAGATAATGGGAGGCATACCACAATCCTCCAAAGAAGGGAACTGAACCCTGGCAACTCAATTCCTATTTGATCACATTATACTTGACATGGTTCAAGTCATAGGAATTGATGCAAAGATATGATGAAAATAAAGACGACTTGCTCAATCTAACAGCATTTAGGTCTAAATGTTCTAACAGTGGAAAGACAAAAAGTAAAGCAAATTAAAAATCATACAGGGAACCACCAATCACTGAAAAGGAGAACCAAGCTTTACAATGTATTTGGAAAATAAGACCACAATTCAGAATAAAAGCACCAAGCAACATCATTCAGCCCTAGGGAATTTAACCAGAGCCAAACACTAATAACTTCGCTAACAAAGCTTCAATTAAAATATATACAAGAAGTCAATGGATTTGAAAGCAAATTATTTGTGCAAAACTGATAACTAAATTACATTTTGGCTCCCCAAAAGTTGCTGATTCCTAGGTTGAGCCCACAAAGACAAATGCATTTCCTTCCATAGCAAGTGAAAAGATAAAAAACAAAAAATAATGATTCATACGTACTGCTGTGCATCAAAGGTCCAAGTGCATAAGAGACAAACCTGATAGAGTCACAGAACCACCAAGGCAACCAACATTGCTTGGTCTTCCTCGCTCTAAATGACCGAATAATTGGAGATTCTATAGGAAATGTAACATCAATCCTCACACAGGTTGTACCTTGCAGGAAGAAGTGTTGTGGAGGCTAATGATGGTGCAGATATCCAGTAACAATGAGGAATTTCAGTTGGCAAATTTACCAATAATCCCCACAAGAGCATTTTCCATCTTTAAAATGATGGAATCGTTGGACATCTCTAAGAATAATTTGCCTATCAAATATTGATGATATAAGTTTAGCAGCAGAATGGCAATTCCTACAAACTCTAAGATTCTTCACCACTCGAATTGTTGTCCCAGGTGGAGTGTTAAGGAGGCCAAATGCAATTGCTAATTTCTCACTATGATATCTAAGAGCAATTTCTTTCTCTTCATCACTCAAGTCAGCATGAAAAACTAAAGAAGTATCAGGTACATAACCAACCAATTTTAATTCCTTCACCAACACATCAAGTGCCTGATGCAAAGCTGTAGAAACCCATTGCACTCCTTCCCCAGAGAAGAATTCATGTACTACATTGTTCACCTCTATGGAGCTGCACCCAGGAACCTTTACTGCCCCTCTATCAATCATCAATTTTCTTAAAGAATCCACATCTTCCCATTTCTTAGCTCTTGCACACAAGTTTGATAAAATCACATAATCTCCACCATGAGAATCATCTAGTTCGAAAATTTGCTCAATCACCTGTTTCCCTAGTTCTAAATTGCCATGACTTCCACAAGCAGATAATAAGGTTCGCCAAAGTATGGGCGTAGGCTTGATTGGCAATTCATCTATGAACTTATAAGCTTCCTCTAAGCGCCCGGCTCGACCTAGCAAATCCACCATACACCCATAATGTTTGATCCCAGGAATGATCCCATATGTATTGCTCATACTATAAAAGTACTGCTGACCTTCCTCTACTAATCCAGTATGACTACATGCATATAACAAACCTAAAAATGTAATTTCATCTGGTTGCACTCTCGCCTTTCCCATTGATTCAAACATAGATAGAGCCATATGACCCTGCCCATGCGTTGCATAAGCAACAATCATTGCTGACCAAGCCTGTGTGTCTCTTTCACTCATGCTTTCAAACACAGAAATGGCATCATCCAAACTTCCACACTTTGCATACATATCTATAAGTGCAGTATTCACCTTGACATATTTATCAAAACCATTCTTCTTGACATATTCATGTATCCACTTCCCTAAGTCCAGTGCACCCAACAAAGCACACGATGACAAAACACTAAGCATGGTAACATCAGTAGGCTGAAGTTTCTTCGCCTGCAATTCGCGAAACAATGCCAATGCCTCATTAGGCCTGCTACTTCGAGCATAACCCATTATAATTGCATTGTAGGAAACAACACATGGTTCCACTATCTTATCAAATACTCGTCGAGCACCATCCACATCATTACACTCCGTATACATATTTATAAGCGTAGGAAATATGTAAATGTTGTCACTTAATCCTAGTTTAATGGCAAGGCCATGCAATTGTTTACCTTCTTGAAATGCTTTAGAATTGGCACAAGCTTTGAGCAGAGTGGGAAAAGTATAATCATCCGGTAAAAGACCGGAATTTAGAGCCTCAATAAAGAGGGTAATGGCTCTGAGTGAGGCGTTGGATCGAGAATAGCCACGAACCATGCTATTATAGAGGATGATGTCCGGTTGGGGAATTTTGTCGAACAATTGGTGGGCGTGGCCCATGGAAGAAGGGGTAGGATTTGATGTACAAGAATTGATGAGGTTGGTTAGGATGTGGAGGTCGTTTTGGAGATGTGTTTTGATGGAAAAGGCTTGGATTTGCTTGAGTAGTTGAAGAGAGGTGCATTTGGGAAGAAGGGACAATGGACTTTGTGTTGAAGATGAATTTGGTGCCAACACCATCAATGGACTACGGAATGTTTCTGCGTAGGGGGTTGAGGAGGGAAACCATGGAGAAGTGATGATAACCAGTTTGTTTGCTGGGAAAGATGTAAATTGGGCCCATATAAATCCACCTTATCTTCTTCCCCCTCTTTTATAATTTGTTTTTCTCTTGAGTCTCGAAATTTTAATGATTTTTCATTGGTTTAATATAACAATATTTTAATTTTATTATAAGTTGAACCAATCAAAAATTTTATCATCAAAATAAAAAGACAAAATTGAGATTTGATGTTTAAAAAAATGAGGAAAAAGCTTGGTCCATATTTATTTATTTGTTATTTATTGAAAAATTATATATAAAACAATCATATCTCATTATTTTATATTATAAAAATTATCACATCAAAAAATTTAAAAAATTAACTATTATATAAAAAATTTTAAATAAAAAATTAAAAATGTAAAAAGTAAAACTATAAATAAAAGTCAAAATCATATAAAAATTTTGAATATGAAATAAAAAAATCTAAAAGTAAAAATTCTAAACTTCTAAATAAAAAATTATAAAAATCTCAAAATAAAAATTTTAAATAGACAAATTTATTCTATTGATTATGAGTACATAATCATAATTATGAGTATATAATGACTAATAAATTGTAATAAAATTGTCAATAATTATTTCATTCAATTTTAACAAAATTTTTTCTAAAAATTATATCATATTAAATTGAGAATATAAATTAATAGATAATTATTTACTACAACTGTCTCATATATATAGTTTGCAATTATCCATTTATTTTATTGTTTATCATAAATTTGTTAACATTATTATTATTTGTTTGATTAAAATTATGTTATACAATATTAAAATTATGAATTAATAGATAATATTTTATTACAACTAACTCATATATGAATATATGGTTTATAATTATCTGTTAATTTTATTTTTGGTTATGAAATATTTAATATTATTTGTTTGATTGATTGTCAATAATAATTTTGTTGAAATTTTATACTTTTTTTCTCTTGAAAATGTGTCATATAAAATTGAAAGTATGAATCGATAAATAATATTTTATTACAATATTATCTATATACATGATTAAAAATTTTTAAAATTTTATTTTATTATTTTTATTTACTATATAGTAATATTAACTAATTATTTAATAACATAAATATTAAATTTATTTAAAATTTATTATTTTAATCATCTCATACAATGCTCAAATTTGTGACTAGTATGAATTTGATTTTGATACTATTAATAATAACATATTGACATCTTTGAGATCTCTATTTTCACTACGAATATTTTTTTTTGATAATTATACATTTTTGTTAATCATAAAAATCTCTATTATGTATGATGTTATAGTTTGATATTTATTGAAATTCATATAATATGTTATAACAAATTTAATAGATTATGTCCAATAACATATCAATATATATTACTGAATCATTAATTTTAAACCACAAAAACTCTCATGAGATAAAATTTTTTACAAAGAGACACAATACATTAAACCTAAATAAAATTTTCAAAAAGAGATCAAACAAATAAAATTAATAAACATAGTAAAATAATCCATTTTATTAGAAAGAATAAATAAAAACGAATACCTTTAGAGTGACGTTATTGTTCACATAATGTCACAGGCTATAACTGCTATTTTCCTTATTAAATTTTTAGATGTTATTACTGTTATTTTCGTTATTAAATTGACCCCTTTCTTAGTAATCATATTTACTAGAATACAAATATTTTTTATTAGTTTAGGAATCAATAAAAATTTATAAAATCGTTATTTTTTTCTTATTTAATTTAGTCTTTTAGTAATAGAAAGAATTGGTTAGATTACGTAAAAAAAATTAAAATTCAATTTATAGAAAGACTATTCTGACCGTTTGAAATAAAGTTAGAAAAACTATCAAACTAAGTTTTCTCCAAACATTGATTCTTCCGATTATTATAATATTCAAAAAAATTATTCACCATTCTTTTTTTAGATGTTGAATATACATGTCTACTTTGATTGATTATAATTAAACTTTTTAATTTATCCTTATTAATTATTAAACTAGTAAAATATATTTATTTTCTCACTAAATATAATTGAGAGTATAAATATAAAATATATTTTAAATAGTGAATTATTAAAATTTTTAAACGATATCATATGGTTAGATGCTCCTACAGAAATCATGATATATTTGTTACAATATTAGTTGTTAATAGGTTATTAAATATTATTAAATATAATTTATTAAAAATATAAAAAATTAGAAGTGAGAACCTCTCAGAGACAAAAAATAGGCTATTAGAAATCCTTCATTCTTCCAATCTAACATATATATATATATATATATATATATATATATATATATATATATATATATATATATATATATATATAAAAAAATAAAATATATCTATATTAAATAAGAAAAAAAATATTTTTTTTATATTATATATATATAAATAAGATCTGAATAAG
>CATIWR010076713.1:0-41295 GCA_949677035.1 Omphalea diandra | reverse complement strand
TATATATATATATATATATATATATATATATATATATATATATAATAATGTATAGAATAGTACCTGAACGTGTCGTCCTATATTAATGATAATCAATGCCAAAACTCCTTTTGTGTTCATCAAAAACCCGAGTAACATAGCTTCTTGGATTGGCATAGTGCACAACAGAGACAATCACTGCGCTTACAATCTTGGCTGCAAAAGAGAAGCCTATAACTAGAAGAATCAAATGCCAGGACATGTTAAACACAAACCCAAACTCACATCGTAACCATTAGTTAAGAAAAAAATGGGCATCATAATCCCGGATACAAAGTCATCTACTCTCTCAACAATTTTAAATCTAAGCATGTCCCCACGGGGCGTAATAACACCAAACACGAAACTGCCAAGAATGGAGTTCAACCCACATCCATCAGCGATTAACCCCAAAAGAAATACCCATCCCAACATGAACCATATGTGATGATCATTGTAGTTTTCATCTTTAAATAATCGTCGAACAATCTCTGAGATTGCGGGACGCATTATAAGCATAGAGAATAGCACGAAACAATGGTGGATAGTAGAGCCAAATAGGTGCGGTTATTGAGCAACGGTGTTGCCAATACAAGAAGAAGCAAAGAGACAAAATCACTGATAACGGATATAAACAAGGCCAATTTTCCAGTTTACTTGCGAAGGAGCTTGAGGTTTGTAAGGACTTGACAAACTTCAGGAAAGTTGGTGGCAGTTAGATCAACACCCCAGAACACAGAGCCCATAAAGTCACTGTTTTCTGGTTCAAAACTAATGAAAAATAAGACCAAACCCGTGCAGAAGAGGATGACCATTCCCACCAAGGCAATAATGAAGGACTTTTTACCGCTTTCCAAGATCAGCACTTTCAGAATTCATTTTATTGTGATCACTTATTTAAAAATTTTATTATTATAATATTATAATTATATAATTTATATTATTCATCAATTGATACAAAATCAATGAAGATGTGTCTTAATATTGTTGGCTCATCGATCTAACCCCACCTAAAGAGACTAAAATGCCCCTGATACAAATTGTCTCTTTTACCTTCTAACACCCATTATATATATATACAGTAAATTATAATTCCTAAACAAGTCAGCTTCAGCAACTCCGGCACCCTGCATTGCATTACATTACAAATTAATTTACCTAGAAAATTATTCCTTTCAACCTCACAAATCATCAATCTTTCTCATCACCGAAAATAATTCTGCCGAATCAGAATCAAAATCTTTTTCTTGATCTTCAGTATCTCCACAAGCATATTGCGCCCAAGCTCTTTTCTCAGTTCATTATCATCATTAATTCCAGCCAATTTTCCATCCAATATAGCTTAAAAAATGGATGGTATCGCCTCTTCATCCCCTTCATCGTACTTCTCTATCCTCATCTTCAGCTCTGCAGAGTAAAAACTATATCAAAACAATATGTTTTACAGTATGTTTGGATGAAGTGTTTATAACGGAATGAAATGGTTATTAATGGAATGAAATTTATTGGTTTGGTTTGGAAATGAAGTGTTAAATTATATTTATATTTGGGATGGTAGGAATGGAAAAGAATGGTTTGAAATTAATTTTATTTGTTTGCACTGAAATGGAATGAAATATTAATTTAAAATTGACAAAAATACCCTTATACATATAAATATAATTTTTTTTATTTTTTCATTTATCAAATTTTTAATATTAAAATAGAAATTTATTGTTATTATTCAAAATTATATTTTATTTTTATGAACAATTAATTTTTTATAATTTTTATATTGTGAATTCAGAAAATAAGATAAAATAATCTTAAATTAAAGGCAAATATGTAATTTTAGTGTCCAAATTTTCCAAACCTATTTTAATGGTTTGGAAGGGTTTGGGGGGTTTACCAAACCCTTTCATTCAATTTCATTTCTTCCAACCCAAACATAAAATTTTTTTTAAACCAATTCAATCCATTCCGTTCTATTATAAACACTTCATTTAGTAAACCCAAAAAGAGGTTTTGACATATACCGACAGTTCCGATTGGAATGACATGCGATTCAAAGAAATTCGTTTGCGCCAATCCTGATGGCCCTAGTACTATACCATACTGCATCACCATAATTAATTACGTGAAGTTGTTAACAATATTATATATATATATATATATATATATATATATATATATATATGAACAAAAAAAAAAAAAAAAGAAAAAGATGATGGTGTACTTACAAGGATCTTAGACGATCGGAGGTTGGCGTAAAGGCTTAGAATGAGAACAAAAATACGATCGGTGACAAGATAAAGGGTTAGTTGGAGGATAGAGAGAAAGGGATGATGTCATGGGAATTTGGCCATTCATTCCATTGAATCCTTGGGTTTGATTCTTGATCAAACATAATTGCACAACATCCTTGGGTTTAGTTATTTGATATGTAGGGGTAACGTATTTCATGATGCTCTATATCTTTTCTTGCTTCCAGAATCACCAGATTTTCTTTAAAAACAAAAATTATATCAAGGATTAAAGGATGAATGGGTGCATTATTATTAGATATGACAAAACAATTTCGTTTTTATTGCATGGGGGCAATTCATACTTTTGACGTACATGTTAACAATAGTAAGTAAAAGGGTAATATTAATATTGCAACTTGAAAGGTACTTTGAGAATATAGCTAAAAGGGTTCATGATATATAGGTGGTTGTCCGCATTTTTTATTTTGACTAGTGGTGAGCACCTATCCTAAATATATCAAATCAGATCGATTAATCAAAGCAAAATTAAAAAAATCGAATTGATTCAAATTGTAATAGTAATTTAGGATGATATTGATTATTAATTTTTATTTAATTCGATAATCGAATCGAATTGGACTGATTCAAACCGTTATCCATAATATATATATATATATATAAACTATTTTTTATAATTTTAATTTATATATATATATATATATGTATTTATTTCTAATTACATATATATATATATATATATGTATTTATTTTTAATTTTATTTCTAATTACATATAAACTCTATTTTTTTATAAATTTAATTTTTTAAGAAAAAAGATCCAAAATATTCTAATAATCGAACTGGACCAAATCAAGAATTGATTCAATTTGGAACAGATATTGTTTTATTTTGGTTCGATATCAATTCTTTCCTTGTTTAAATAATCGATTTTTTATTTGATTTCAAATAATTTTAAATAATAATCAGTTCAGAATGGAAACTTATTACCCCTAGTTTTGACCACTCCAAAACCACCTTCTTCTAATCCTGTATTTGTTTGGTGAGTTTGCACTCTTAATTATTCATCATCTTTATAATAGTCTCGTTCCCTCTCTCTCTCTCTCTTTAATTATACATTTTATTTTTCTTGATTTTCTGTATCCATGGTATCTATTACTGTGTCCCTTTTAACCATCAAAAACAGATTTGATCCTTTAATTAAAATGCATACTCTAGCTAATTGGAGCCACTGCTGACTGGTTGGTTCATCATGTTGGCTTTCTGAGCTTGGGTTCACATTTCTTTCAACAGTTTTCTAACGCATGATATTTGTGGGGTAGCTTACCCAATTAGCTAATCCTTCAAGCTGTTGCCTTCCTTTCCTTTCAGGAAAAAAAAAATGCATTGTATTGATATGGCGCACAATATTGTGACAACTTTCCCTTTTCAATATTTTAACCATCACAAATAAATAAGCTTTTTGGTCACCTTGTCTGATAATATAACTGCTACATATTGGTAATGGAATATGCTTTCAGCTTTCGTGATCTCAAAACAAATTTTTATTCAAAGGATCCTTTAAGTCCTGACCATATATTCGCCATGGCTTTTCCTTTAAAACTTGTATGCATAATACAATATTTTTTATTACATTATAAATATGCAAACAGACATATACAATTCTGCTCTGCTTTTTGAGATTTTCGTAGAGAATTTTATATGATTGTTAATTAAATGACAATGTATAACGATAGACAATAGTTTAGACTTCATCGCCTGTCCAGTTTATTTTGAGTTTTGGACCAGTGGGACCCTCTTCTCCGAGAACTTTATTTGGCAGTCTATTCACAAATTTCTGAAAAGCAGATTTGAGTTTCCAGGGAATAATTTCTCCACTTTCTCGATCTCATCCGCAATATCATAACTAATTGTTGGACCCCATTTCCGAAAGTAGTTGAGCCATGGTTGTTTAACGACAGCTGAGCCCAAATAGTCAGCGGCAATCACTGAGAATCTTGACCCCGTATCCAACACCAATTTGCTTTTAGCAGTATCATTCCTAATTCCAATTCCATCACTCCCTTGCAAGACTAAACCTGGTTTGGAATACATGGCATGGCCACCCAACGATGCATACCCTACAACGTTATTACTGCCGTTTAGGAGCTCAAGCTGCGAGGCGTTGAACCAAGACCCACCGCTGTGTTGGGAGAAGTAAACTCTCCACAGTTGTCCATTGAAATTGCTGACCCTCAAAGTTATATGCTCACAATCACCAACGTGTTCTCCTATCCTTCCTAATGGACTATTGATGACCTCAACTTTTGCCTTTGCAGGACCATTGAAAGGGCAAAACACCCACACTGCTATGTCCGTGAAGGTTGCTCCAAACATGGGTTTGATGTGTAAATAAACCTCGGTGTCTTGTAAATCTCCTTTCTTAACTCTGTCTTTGGCGCTTTCTTCCACAGGAAAGTCCAGCCAATAGGACCCATCATTTGAACCTCCTTGAGGAAGGTTCGACCCCATTGCGTCAATCAGGACAGGGTTGGACTCTTGCCCTTTTGTGTACAGCAGTGCCCCATTTCTGAAGTACCAACTCACTGAAGACGAGAGATATTCCTCATCCGGATGGAAATATATGGAGGGAGAGTATGCATGGAATATTGTCTCAATTTGATTTTGATTTGGCATGCAAGAATACACATTGGAGCTGAGGTTCTTCAAGCAAGCTATAGAAGCATTATTAGCCACAATGAATGTGCCCACACTTACACCCATAACCAGCGTCCCCCTATTGCTGGGCCTCGAACTGAACCCGTTGAGCCCATTTGGATTGGCTGTTCCCCAGATCCAGGTATCGGCCTCACATTGATCTGTAAGGTCTAGTCGAACGCAGCGGATTTTATCCAGGGACGGCTTATCGGGAGAGTTGGTGAGGACGAGGCCTACGGTTGTGTAACCATCAGGGGCGGTGGGAAACCAGATGTAGGCAACGCCATCTTGCTTGATTCAAAGACTTACTGCTCCACATAAGAGTGTAATCCAGTGGTTGAGTTAAGGCTCCCCCGACCTCATCTTTTCCTGCAAGAATTCACCCATAAAGAGACATGTTGTTGGGTTGAGCGTGGCAACTGAGCATAGAGAATCCTGTTGGGATTCGTGAGGGATCAATCTCAAAGAAAGAAGCGCCCAGGCTGTCTGGTCCCCCTTCATGAGCAGCCCAAACTTTGTGGAAAGATGAAATCTAAGCCTCCAAGATCAATGCTACCATTTCCAAAACCTTTACCTATATGTATGTTTGTTATGGCAATAATAGATGGCATATATGAATAAACAAATAAGATCAGCAGATAGACATCAAAGTAAAGAAACTAGAGAGAGAGGATGATATATACCTGCTAGCCAAGCAGGCAAAGGAAAGGGAAGCTTGAAGGAGGTCTCGATGGGTAAGGCTTTGCTTTACTTGGAGACATCCACCATAGGAGTTATTGCAGAGAGACCGTTCCCCATGGCTTAGCCTATAGCTGTTGGTGTTGAAAGAAATTGCTTGAAACATATGTATCAAAGCACCAATCAGGAAGCTAACTAGGAGAATATTCTCTTATTACTGTGGCAAATAATTAAACTACATATGGCTTTGCCTTGTTTTTCTTAACAAAAATATGGAAATAACATAGCCTGATTTTGTATACATACAAGTTCAACTTCTCTTCTAAACCAAGCTGTCTTTTTGGCTTGTTGCAGACCAATCAATCTTCATCTCCAAAAGGGAAAATATATCATCTTTGTAAAGAAGATAAATACGTGTTCATGTATGATATTTATCCCTAAATTTATTATAACTGATAAAAGATAATATTCATTTTTTATTTTAAATTAAAAATTATTGGAGATTATGGGAAAATAATTCATTGTGCTTTAATGGAGTCAAAATTAAACAAAATTCAAGAATTTGTTACTGTATTAAAAAAATATGAAAAACATGATTGACCCGTTATCCATGGAAATAAAACAATAATGAATAGAAGTAATCGCATACTTTCTTTGTGATGCTGACCGACACACGCTGTAGTCGAAATTGGCCAAAACACCGAGGTTCCCACTTGCCGTCACAGCTGTATTGAAAAGGATCTATTTAGTTTTATTTGACTGTATCCTTTCAGGAAAAAAAAAGAGTGGGTGAATACACGGTGAATTTATCTCTCACATACTTAATGATGTTATTAAATAATATAATTTTTATATAATAATAAATAATAAATTTTACTTAATTTAATAATATTTAATTTTATTTAATTTAATAATAAATTTTTAATTATATTATTATAATACAATGACGTAAATGATGCTCCAATCTTAATAATGCAGGTGAAGTATCGCTAAAATAATAGTAGAGTAGTAATGATGGCAGCTAGTAAGTCAACGACAATGTCCCCACATCTCACAAGGTACTAGCAAAAATATTTCCCCCATCTACTAATCATCTATTCAAAGAAAACTCGCTTGGTGATATTACTATGACTACGAATTGAGAGTCTTGTGACTAAGGTAATATTTGATTTTTTAAATAAACTTTATATTAAATTTAATTATATATTTTTTATATTCAATTATATTACATTTTATATTTTTATTTTTATATACATAATTTATATAAACTACATATGACCATAAATAATATTATTAAATTTAATTATATATTATTAAGTATGAAAAATTAAAAACAAGTGGTGGCACCAAACGATTTCTCTATCCAAATTCACTTATTTGAAAATTTCCTTTGGAAATCAATAAATTTTAAATTTATTTATTTGGATAAAATATAAATTTTAAACAAAATAAAGAAAAAATAATAAAATGAATTTTCTGCTACAGTTTGCGAATACTTTGGATTAACATGCTGATGGTTTTTTTAATAAAATAGTATTATTCTTTAAATTTAATAATTATATGGAATTTATAATTTAAAATATCAACATTAAAAAATTATGATTAAATTTAATAAAATGATTTCAATAAATGTAACTCACTACTTAAAATTTCTTCTGCATGTAGCCAAAAATGTTTTCATGTCTTAGTATCATTTTAAATAAAACTCCTCGACCAAACTATGATATAATCTTGAAAATCATGATCATTGCATAAAGTAGATCAATATTTCAAAACTAATATATATTATTTCATTCAAAAAATATAAAATAATATCCACATAAGAGGAGAAAATACTCATAAAAAGAAAAAACACTCACAAAAAAAACATCCATAAATAAGAATAAAAAATATTTATAAAAGATATACAATTTCATATAATGAAAAAATAAAAATCAAATCTATTAATAAAATGATAAATCTAAATTTATTAAAAGTAAAAAATAAGAAAAAAATGAAAAAGAGAGAATTATTGCTGACTAATCAGCGGTCATCTACTAGAAAAAAAAACACCCTCAAACTCATGCTTTTCTACCATCTTAAGTTTAATGATTTTCCTCTAAGCATACACATTTCCAAGAATTTCATATTTTTATGTCTACAATATTTTTCTTTAGAAAAATCAGAATAAAACAAATTAAATAAATAATAAAATTATTTTTTTCAGTTATGAAATAGATTATTATGTGGAAAGTCATGCGACGAGTGAATAAAATTTAGTGAGATTCTATCAAATGACAGCCTTTAGGGTTTTATGTGAAATTCTTAGTTTATCAGTTCAAAGCCAATGCATGGTTTTGGGCTCATATACAAATTTATTTGTCTAAACAATTAATTTGGATTTTAAATTCCAAATTCTAGCTTCCTAAGGCCAAAATCCATCTCATATTACTATGACTAATATGGTCAAGCTTACCTCTCTTTGCAAGATCTAGTCTGATACTATGGGTCAAATCTATTCAACCTATTATAGTCCAAGTTGATCATTATTAAATCACCATATTTAGCTCAAACCATTTATGTAACTATTCAATGCATATTATTTATACTCTCTAGTAAGTTTTATCTTTTCAAGAATCATCATCTCTTCAAAGAGTCATATAAGTGAAAAAACATAATCCATTTTAGGAAATATACTCACTTTTACCCAAATAGTCTACTTGAGTCTTTATATAAAGAGTCCCGAATAAGACGTTTTATTTATTTTTATTTCATCTTGTTGCTCTCACTTTTAAATAGTAAAATATAAGTGGACATTTGATAGAATACCTGATTCTTCTCTTATATTTTGCTGGTCTCACCCTAAAAAAAAAATTCTAAACTAGTCAATTCGATGCCACTATTTTCATCACTATGCAACAGTTTGGGTTTCGGCTAGCACTAACTTTTTTGGCATTACAAAGCTAATCGAGCCAAATATGCTCAAGATCTATAAGTAAGAGAAAATGCCCTTCATTTTAATCATTGAACCATTATATCATGTGTTGAACGTTTATTCGTTCAAGATTCATGTTCACGGCATCATTGATACATCCAAATTTAGATCCTCTCATATTTTTATTTAATATAATATATCATATTTAAATAAATTCAACCATTTTATTTAAAATAAATGATTGAAATTTTATTAGAAAAATTAAATTTGAATTTTTAGAAAATGAACTCAACATTAATTATCAAATGAAAAAAGAATTTGCCAAGGTTTCTCTCTAGGATTTTTTCTTTTAATTTTAGCTTGGGGCCATTATTGGTTAATTAATGGTTGTTCCCTTTTTTCTTTCAACTCTTTATTTTATATTGTTTTTAATAAACTCAAATTTGTCGTTCTATTGATAGATCTATCTTTTTACTTTTCTTTTCTTTCATTATGTGAAGATCTATATCTTTTGTGAATATATTATTCTTTCTCGTAGATGTTTTTATCTCTTTTATGGATATTTTATTCCTCCCTTTGTGGGTGTTTTCATCCCCTTTTGTGGGTGTTTTCTTCCCTTTTTATAGGTTTTGATTTATATTTGCTAAAAAAATAATATCTATTGGTTTTATATTGCTATTGATGTACTTTACAATATGATTGTGATTGCTCAATATCCTATGACAACTCTATTGAGAAACTCCATTCAGAACGATGTTATGACATTAAAACAATTTCGAAACCGTACAAAAAAATCTTAAGTAATAAATTAAATTATTATAATCATTATGTTAGGTTTAATCATAATTTTTCAATATCAATATTTTAGATTGTAGATACTGTATGACTATTAATTTAAATGAATGATACTATTTTATAAAAAAAAATTAGAAATAAAGAAATTAAATGCTACAATTAAATTTCAACCACTCATTTTCAAATTAATAGTTGAATTTATTCAAACATGAGTGAGTCATGTTGAATGAAACTTGAGAGGATCAGAATCGGATAAATCCAATAGCTCTAATCTTATTCGTTAGAACCTACAAGATATGGAAAAGTGAGAAATGAGTATGATCTTATCTGAATGTTCCTTTAATACTTAAATTAGTTAGAGTCAAGCGTTTTGAAAAGTATTTTGAAGAGTAAAATATACTAAAATGTCCGCTTAGATATTTTAAAGGGTAAAATACATACGAAACATATATTAGATAATGAGCACATATGATATGAATTGTATATATAGAAGTTTTGAGGTGAATCATTCTCTTATTAAGAGTAGGACAAATCATCTTATTCAAAATAAATTTTTAACTTAATTTATAAGACTAGGGTCTTATTTGAAATTAATCATATAAAAAAAAACAAAGAAAAGAATTTTACTAATAAATATTTCTTACTTTCGTAATAGAATTCTATTATTTGGAAAAATTTTAAATTGATAACATTTAATTGAATTTTTAAATAAATATGTAATAAATTGAAATAATTTTATTTTCTTAAATACCATTATTTATTTAAAGCAAATATAGTATCAATTTAAATTGTAAGATTAGTCGAGTAATTTTATTACAATTTTCAATTAGAATGAATGCTTTCAAAATTTTATAATGTTTTTTTTACTTAATTTAGTTTTTTCATCAAATAATATGATAGAATTGAATTCTTTTAAATATAGACTCTTCAAATAAAAGAATCATTAAAATAGAATTATTTTCTATTAAATTTTTCAAAATTTGGGTTTCTAAATAAGGCCTAAAAATCTTGTCTATTTAGGAATATATGAATTATAAACGGGGCTATATTCATTATGGTATAAATGTAATGGCTGCTCCAGCCTATATTAACTAGAATAATTGTCAATTTTTTTTTATATAAATGTAATGGATGCCGGTATTATTATTGCAATCGCTTTGTTTGTTTGTTCGTTTTTTTTTCTTTAAACTTTAATGCACAAGGACAGGCCTGAGTTACCGTCAACTTGAAGGGCAAAGCCGGCGATGGTTTTGGTGACAATTTTTTAACATACTATCAAAAATGAAAACGTCGACGGCACTTTCCTCCCACTCTTGCCGTTTCTTACAAGAAGCTAGTGGTAGAGTGAAACAAGATATTAATGCGTACAACAGAGTGACTGCGCGATTGGGAGAGGGAATGAATTTTTCTTGTATGGGTACACGATGGGTTAACTTACTAGAGAAACCGTAAAGAAATTCCATCATCTACGGAAGTCAAAGTATGTCCATTTGGATGAATAGTTATTTCAAACGAAAATAAACTTACACTATGATTGGGAAAAAAATTGAGCGGAGAAAGGAAAGATAGAAGATAGATTTTTTTTTTTTTTCTCTACTTTGTTTTGAAAAAGTGTGGAAATGAGATAAAGAAAGATCGAGAAAACTTCTTTTGTTGTTTGGAAAATTATAGAAAATGAAGGAAATGAAAGTTTTTTAAATTAAAATTACTATTTTATCTTTGTATTGATTTATGGGTAAGTTTCAAAAATACAAAATTAAAATGTATTAAATTATGAAAAAGGTAGGAAAAATTTTGGTGCTTTTAGCATGGCTCTCCTAGCTAAACAAGGATGGCGTCAACTGCATGATGGTGAATCTTTAGTGGCAATAATGTTGAAGGCTAGGTATTATCCTAAGATAGATTTTCTTCATGCCTCCTTGGGACTTGGCAGTTAATTTGGGAGGCACGGGATTTAGTTTTGAAAGGAGTTCGTTAGCGGGTAGGGAATGGGTGATGATCAGAATATGGGAGGATAAATGGTTGTCACACCCTACTTTGTTTCGGGTTTTGTCTCCTTATAAAACTTTGGCTCCTGATGCAACAGTGAGAGAGGTGGAGTGAGAAGTTGATTTCAAGTGTTTTTGATCGGGATGATGCCGAGATTATATGCTCAATCCCTTTGAGCATGCACAACATGCAAGACTTTCTTATGTGGCACTGTTCTAGTAGAGGTTTCTTCTCAGTAAAATCTGCGTATCACTTAGAGATGGAAGGGAGGTGTGGGGCTTTGGCATTACCTCATTTGACCAAACGAGGGAAAATCGAGGTTGGTTGGTTTTGTGGAAGCTTCCTCTACCACCAAAGATTGAACACTTTCTATGAAAGGCCTTAGAGGAATTCTGCCCACAAAATCTCTCCTTGGGGACGAGGGGACGATTGATTCAATATGTGCTCGTTATTATGAGTGTAATGAGAATCTCCTTCATGCGCTAAAGATTGTCCGTGGGTTAGAAGGGTTTGGTTTGCATGCAAGTTGAGGAGTGTTACGTGTTTTGAAGTTAATTCATTCAAGGACTGGTTCTTTCTTTTAAGTGCTAAGTTGATGATGAATACCTTGCATATTGCTATGTGTTAGACTGGGCCTTATGGCATGCTAAGAATAAGTTAGTATGTGAGAACTATTTGGTGGAATGAGATCAGGTAATTGACTTAGCTAATAAAGTCCATAGTGAGTTCCAAGAGGAAATAGAATAAACGCAGGGAAAAGATTGCATGGAAAGGGAAACTGGGTTGCTCCACCTATTAACGTGATTAATTGTGCTGCCGGAAGAGATGGGAGGAGTGATTGGGGGCTGGGGATTGTGGGAAGGAATCGTTTGGGTTAGATAATGCACTCTGCTCGTCAAGTTATCAAGAATTTGACCTTAGCTGAGTTAGCACAGGCAAAGGCTGTGTTAATGGACATGCAGGCGGCTCATGAGTCGGACCTAGAAATGTGACTGTTGAAAGTGATATCTTGCCTACAGTCCGAGGAACAGACCTTGTGTGAGCTCTAAGTCTGCTTGGGAACTTGAAGTCCAAATCTGGTTAGAGGAGGTGCCTTCTAGGGTTGGAGCCGCTGTTTCTTAATTCTCGTGTTTTGTTTTGGCTGGTGGCAACAATTTCATATTTGATGTTGCAAGACTACAATTTTATATATGGTGTTGTGAGATTTACCAAAGTAATTGCCAGAAGTTCACTCTTATACTTAAATTAATAATGTGTTAGAGAGAGTTAATGTAATGCAAGAGATGTTTAATAGTGCTCATCCTATAATGTTTAGGAAAAGTTGTTTCTTTGTTGAAATAGAACTTCATATCTTTTTATTTATTGATTGTTTTTTTATAAGAATTATTTTTTTTTAAGAAATATATTTTTGATAAGAGATAATATTTTTATTTAAAATAAGTTATAGATTAGTTATACTTATGTTGGTCGAGCCACATAATTTTATAGTTTTATAGGTTGTACTGTAAGCTGAATTGATCTTATAGTGATAAAGGCCGAATTAGGTTTTATGTATGATTGGGTTTGGTCTTTATGTATTGGGATAATATCAATATTAAAAAATATATTAAATTTTATAGTCATGCATTATACTTTATAATCTCTATATTCATTAAAAAAAAATTAGCAAGAACAATTATGAAAAGTTAATTGACAAACAAAATAATAAAATGTAGAATAAATTTTGTACATATAAGAATAAACAAAACTTCTAATTAAAATAAATTTAAAAAGTTCAAAAAAAAGTAGATAAACAAATATTATTTAATAGATAAATTAATAATTATATAATAAAAAATATAATTTTTATAACTTTTTCATCCAAATTCAAACTCAAGTGATTATAAAATGTGCTGTAGAGAAAAATTCACTATTCACTTTTCTACCATCACTTTTCGAATGATGAAATGAGTTATTTCTCACCACTTCTTCCCTAGTTCCTTTCCTTTTCCTATCTTTACTCCCGTTTCCAAACAAAGGCTTAGATGTTGTTTATTTATTTCCCCTGCTCTGGTATTGCCTCGTAGATGCAGACCGGAGTGGTAGCAACAATATACGAGTCAATTGCAAACCAACAGACTAGAAAAGAACAATAAAAAATGATGAGAAAGACTTCTCCGTTTTGGTGCAGATTTGTTATAATTACTCAGCTGCAAATTAAGATTAGGAAGCAAAAGTGTTTAGTAGCAAGTAATATTAGTAGTCAGATAGTCGTAATACTAATAGCCTAACAAATGAGGATGAGGGTAATCATTCTGCTCATTACCTGCATACTATTGGGCCTCTTTGCCTCACCATCGTCGTCGGCGGGGATCAATGTGTGGCCTAAGCCAACAATCATATCATGGCCTAATTCGATCGCGGCCAATATCTGTAAATCGAGTAGAGAGTGGAAAAAAATGACTAATTGAATTCCATAAAATAATGAAAAAAATTGTATTATCTAAAAACTTACAATTCAAAACTCATTTTAGGATTTATCATACCTAAATAGTTAACTAATTTAGTTCATAAGTGAGTTACTAACGAATATCAAAATAAAAAAAAAATAAAATAGGAAAATTTTTATGATAGAAACCCTTATATTCTTCAATTCTTTTTCAAATTTGATGAGTGATTAATAATTTTAATCTTATAGATAACTTTTTCTCCAGAAAAAGAAAAATAAAACAAGCAAAAACTCTTTCTGAAAAATAATATTAATATAGAATAAAACCTTTCTAAATTTCTTCCAAAAACATAATAAACAAAAACTTTCTTTTCTATTTATAATCTTTTATTCATTTTCAAAATAAAAAAAACATTATCATCTATCAATTAAAAATCCTTTACCAATTAGAAATAATAATAATTCTTTTTATTTAAATAAGAGATATGAAGTTTCTCCAAAAACCTATTGCACGGATCTTTCATAAATTGTGTTAGGAAAAGACTAAAATTTTATATAAAAAATATAAGAATTGATCTATAAATTATCAAATTTTTGTTTAATCCCTAAACTTTTGAAATCTTATAATTTTACCTAAAAATATTCTTATAATTCATTATTCGATTCCAAATTTCAGAATTTCCTATAAGATTACATATATTAATGACCAAAACTAAAACATCATCTGATATTTTTCTTTCAAATTAGACTATTCAAAATAAAACTAATCCTAAAAACAAAGAACTGGGCTCATATGCCGGCCACCTCTTCAAACATCTCCATAGCCTCCCCAACAACCCCTGCCTCTCCCCCGCCGTCAATCCCTACCTCCTCCAAATTCTAACCGAGCACCACCGGCCTCTCGTCGACCTTGCTGTCAATCTCTCCCGCTATCCCCCTCCATTGCAAACTCTCGCCATCGTAGTTACTGATATCATTGCTCCTCTCCACCACGGAGTGAACGAGTTCTACAGCCTCTCCATCCCCAGCGCAGGGCCCATCGCCAAATTGAGTGCTCAAACGGTAATGGGGGGCAATGAGGGGTCTGGAGACGTTCTCCCAACTAGTATGGGGCGATCCATCGTTGATGGTGCCGGCGGTGCTCGAGATATTGGGTTGGCTGCTCTTCGGTCACAGAGGGGTGATGTTGGATACGTCTAGGAATTATTATGCGGTGGAGGACATAACGAGGACAATAGGGGCCATGAGTGCTAACAAGCTCAATGTGTTCCACTGGCACATCACGTATTCCCATTCGTTTCCTTTGGTATTGCCATCTGAGCCTGAACTTGCAGCAAAGGGTTCTTATGGGCCTCGCATGCAATACTCTCCCTCTGATGTTGCAGCCATTGTGCGGTTTGGTTTGGAACACGGGGTTAGGATTCTACCTGAAATAGACTCGCCTGATCACTACAAGTTTCTGCTTCTCCTCTTTTTTCTTTTTAAATAAAAGAAAACAATTTTTCTATCTCTCAACTGATTGCTTTAATAAAATTACAAAAAAAAAAAAAAAAAAACTGTCAATTGTTACATCTGTTTAAAGGATCAAACTTAGTTATGTGTTTTCTGTAAATTTAGAATCTTTTGCAGGTTCTTTATGAGGATTCAACAATATATGAACATTGTTGCAACAGGAAAAGAGTACTTGGCTTTTTGGGATGCCAATTATATGAATTGCTGGGTATCAGTTAGTGAAATTTGGTTTACCCTAAGATAACATCACTAAAAATGACTTTGTTTCATTGTATTGAATGCAATTATGCATTCATTCATAAAATGCTTTTCCAAATCTTAATGGTGCTAACTCTTGATGAGTTCGTAGAGTATTATTGACCAATACATTTTTGTCTTAACAATGCATGTAGCTAGCCTACGTGATTCAAGTGTAGCTACTTTTGTACAAACGTCATATAAGCTTATGATTCATCATTTGTTATGTTCTCATTCTTGTTCTCGTATTGACACGTTTCTGAAACAAGTTTTTATCTCTGCTATCACAATTTTGGCTTACTGTGTCAGTGAGGCATTAGCCGACCTATACATTTTAGTTTTTTCTTTTAAGTAACACGGCATGCGTGTCAAACTTTCTTGCAATTGCAGGACATGCAGACATTGTGACATGAGCAAATGTTCTGGTGGCCAACTGGAAGTGAATGGGCTTATAGGCTTGCTTCTGAGCCAGGAACTGGCCATCTAAACCCGCTCAACCCTATGACCTACAAAGTCCTCAAAAATGTTAATGGTGATGCTGTTACTTTATTTCCCGAACCATTTTACCATGCCGGAGCTGATGAGATCATTCCAGGTTGTTGGAAAGCTGAACCCGATATTCAGTCTTTCCTTTCCGATAATGGAACCCTCAGTCCGCTGCTTGAGACTTTTGTCAATTCCGCTTTCTCTTATATTGTATCACTCAATCGCACAGTCGTCTACTGGGAATATATTTTATCGGATGAGAATGTCAAGGTGGATGCCTCAATTCTTCCACCTCAGCATGCTATATTGCAAACTTGGAACAATACAAAACTGATCGTTGAGGCTGGTTACCGAGCTATAGTGTCATCCTCAGAATTTTATTATTTGGATTGTGGGCATGGTGACTTCCTTGGGAATGACAGCCAATATGATCGGCCACCAACAGCTGGTAGTAATACGAGCAATGGCAAATCATGGTGTGGACCCTTCAAAACGTGGCAAACAATATATAATTATGACATAACATATGGATTGAGCCAAGAGGAGACCGAATCGGTGCTTAGGGGTGAGGTGGCATCGTGGTCAGAGCAAGCAGACCCGACAGCTTTGGATGCACGGATTTGGCCTAGAGCTTCAGCAATAGCAGAGACTTTGTGGTCTGGGAATAGGGATGAAATAGGTATGAAGAGATATGCAGAGGCAATGGATCGGTTAGACGAGTGGAGGTACAGAATGGTCAACAGAGGAATTAGAGCTGAACCTCTTCAGCCACTCTGGTGCATTAGGAACGCGGGCATGTGCAATACAGTTAATCTACCTGCTTAATTCTATGATTATTTTGTCTGCAAAATTAGACTGGGAAAAGAATGGCTCCTTGTTTCTTCTTTTCCAAATTTGAAATAAAAGAACAGAGAAGATTTTCCACAATGTTGTGGTTTTATCGATCTTATAAAAGTTTAATGCTCGAAAATATTAATTATGAGTATTAACGAGATATACAAGTCATTTATTTTATCTTCTTGCTATGGGATCGTCTGAGATTGAAACTATGATTTTTGATGGTGTATACATTCTGAACTCTGATCTCCATCCTGTTGGAATCTAGTTTGCCACTGGTGTAATATAGCTTGTTTCCAATCAAAGAATCGTGATGTTAATCCAAAACTTGCAGATCCCAAATCTTTTCCTACCTTACAGCCCGCCAACTAAATTACATATAGCTGGACAAAATGGACATGGCTCATTGATTAGAAAGATAAAAAAAGACCTGTCTTTTATTTATTTAATATCCATGTTGAACGAGAAGTAACCCAAACGAAGTGCTAAACAAATATAAGGGCAACAGCTCAGATGGAAGGCTTTTTCTCTTTTCTACTGATAGAGATTAGTTTATCACAAAATATTACAGATAGTTGAGATGTAACAGAATTCCGCCCTATCCCAAATTTGTCGGTAATACAATTAGGCAAAAAGGTTCTACAAAAGAAACTTCCGTGAAGGAAAAAAAAAATGCATTTGGGAGCATAAAGAGCAACTCCCCATATTTTAACTTGTTTGATGAGAGAGTCGGTGACTACAAATTGTAAGCAATAGTCGCTAGCTGATTCCTTTTCCGCAGGTTATAAATTGGGACAGCTCCGAGCATTAGCTTGTTTGGGACTCCGTAAGCAGCCACCCCTATTGGATTAATTGATCTCACCTAATTAACTTTACTTATAAATCTTCTTTTTCTCTTTCGTGCACTTTTTAAAATAAGAATGCATCCAACAATCTCTACATTTTCAAAATTTTATAACCTTTCTTGCACTAGTGACCTTCCCTCCAAATTCAGTATAAAATGTTAAGGTCATTGGTCGAGTTCATTAGTCTCATCCACCTATCATTCTTCACCATGAAGTACTCTCTGAGAGTAGCACTACCAATTATGGCAGCACTTGTGTTGTTTCTTCTAACTGCCCCAAATTTAGAGGCTGCTATTTCATGCAGTGATGTTACCAAGGACTTGGGACCTTGTGTGAAGTATCTTGTGAATGGAAGTGGGGCACCACCTGCAGCTTGCTGTGCAGGAGCTAAAGCTCTTGCATCTGCTGCGACCACCACTGCTGATAAGAGGGCTGCTTGTGCCTGCATCAAGTCAGCTGCCCAGAAAATTAATCCTAACGCTCAATTAGCTCAAGCTCTTCCAGCCAACTGTGGGATCAGCTTCCCGTACACTGTTTCGCCCAACGTTGATTGTTCCAAGTACATATACTTCCACACTCTTAGTCATTTCTTTGTTTTCCTAGTCCCCTTTTTTTTTTTTTTTTTTAACACTTACAGCTGTTTCCTGCATGTATGTTAACCAGAGTTTATTTTTTGTCATCACAATTTTGTTTGCAGGATCAGTTAAATATGAAGCAGTCTGCCAGATGCTGTTGTTTGTCCTCCCTTATTTGTATGTTTCACAGAGCATCAAGAGTGAGAACTACCCCATTTGAGATTATCTTCTTCAGTAATAACCTGGAATGTCTATTAGCCAGACACCTCCAGTAAATAATTATTAATAAAGTGTACTTGCTTTAGCTTGTTATCTATTCCATTTCCCTTTTTTTTAAAAATGTTTTTATGTATATTCAAGGAGTTAGCTGGGTGATTGTTTCCTGCAAACATAATTATGTAACAGCAGTTTATATACTATCTTTACACGTGTGAAGTCACTAATCCTGGCACAAAACTAACTAATAAGTTACTAACTCAGCTCTACACATAATTATGTAAAACAAACATTTGTGTACAATTTACAAGACTAGTTTGAAAAAGGGTGTAAGGACTTGCATAATGGGAGGAGAAGAAATTTTACAAGTTCCAAGCTTAAACAAATGATAAACAGTATACATAGACGATAGAAGATCCAGTTACAAATGGGTAATCTTAGGAGCCAAGAGAGACAAGAATGGCAATAGGACGTTCAACTTATTCAACCTTAATTAGTTTCTGTTTGGTTGGAATTAATATTGTAATATATATATATACTCAGATCATGGGCAGTTTGGATTTCTGCCTGGACCTCCATAGAAAAAATAGCTACGCCAATCACCATCTTTGCCATTTTGAACATCATAGCAGTTGGACTGCTCAGCAAAAGTGTCAATGTCTTTAGGATCCCTGAGATTATTGGATGCGTCAACAATTTGAATAGACTTGAAGTAACCAGACTTTCCAAATCCTTCTTCAGGGAAATGGCCACTGCCCATATGAGTAGTGGTGTGCTGCCCATCAGATTGTGAGTTTACAACTTCGCCTCCCCGCTCAATCATTGTAGAACAGTCGGCCAGGTAGGAGAAGAGGGAGGCTGGCCAATATCCTAGCACATATTCATTCCCAAATTGTAACCACCAGTTACCCTCTTTTGGATCCTACGTCATGTACAAGATTCATTATTGCATGCCTCTAAATGTAGCCAATTAAAACACTATGATAAATGCAAACGCAAGTCAGAGATTCTTCGCATCTTCCTTTTTTTTTTAATATACAACTATGAATGATAGTAAGAGAAAGATGGGAATGAGCATTATTTATTTTGTCGTATTTGCATTCTTTGTATTCCCCAAAGTAATAATTAAGTTGTCTGTTTTTACCTTCCAAACCAATAGGCTGATATCATACTAGGATCCTTCATAGCCAGAAACAGGGTAGATGCTTGCGCCCATTGCTATTTGATTATTTATTTGAATAAAGCCTGAGCACAGCAGATTGTAGCAACCCGTGGCTTGATATGCATCGCTCTGTCGCAAGCAATTGAATATCTTGAGAGATTTTAAATGACAAGGAAATGAACTGCAAACAAGAGAAGAAAAGACTACTCAGTTCAATAAGTGAAGAGTCTAGTTCTGTTATCTCCATATAAATCTGGACTGACCTGTTTTATACACACCGTATACATATATAGTAGACTAGTACTAGTAAAATGTAGTTATAATTTTATCTAGAAAGAAGATAAAATTGAAAGAAAAAAATAAATTACAAATGGTGATAACACCTGCCAGCCAGCTTCAATGCTGTAAAGATCTTGGCCAAACGAACCTCCATTTAAAATAAGCTGAACTCATTAGACTGTTGTATTTTGGGATCCCAAACATTTATGGTTGCTTTAGCTCCATAATACTTGTCTCCTACATAAACTATTGCATGCTAAAAGACTTAAAAGAGGAAGAAAGGGTTAAAAATATCTATAAGCTATCACAAAAACAAAAAACAGTCAGCAAAAACAAAAAGTTACTAGCAGTAGTACATGATGGCCACTTTGACTAATGAGATCCTGAGGTTCTGCAGACCTCGGTTGAGGAGTAGCAAAAGGCTTCTTCCTGCCAAACCTTTTTGACAGAGTTTGCTCGTAGTAAATCATTTTTTTAGTTCGTCTGATGGGAATGGTTCCTTCTGGGCATCTTCCATTGGAGTGCCACAACTGGTTAATGGGTGCTTTCGATTCTTTCTCATAATAGTTTAATGAAGAGACCTCCACCTCCTTGCTCTCACTCAAAAGTCCTTCAGGGTAGAAATTTGGTTTCATCTGTAGCACCACAAACCTCCTTCTATCAATTTACACCAATAATAGCATTGTGTCCAAATCAAGAAATACATTTAATTAAATTAAGGAGAGTTGGAACCACCTGAATTTTTTGGTTTCTGATGAAAGGATGATCAAAAGCCAGTTGGTCGGCAAATGGACGCAGTCAATTATATATCCATCTGGGCTCTGTTTTATATTACATAGGCAAACCACATATACGACCGTAGATTTCAAAAGCTGAGAAGAGATCAAAAGGGGGTGGGGGGAGGGGGGAGGAGAGGGACGGACACAAAGGAAGGACCTTGATTGACTTAACAGCAGGCTTGTTCAAGCGCTTCAAGTGGTTTTGAATCTCCAGCTTTTGCTGAGACAAGCTGCTTCTACTCCCGGCGTGCGTCAACGTTACCAACACAAACACCATCAAGAAAGGGGCCACTATTTTCCCATTTCTTATTAAATGCGCTGCCATAGCCTACCCGATAAATTTGAAGCTTGCTTAAACACGAACTCATAAGACAGTCAAGGTCAGTAGCTATGCCCGTAGCATAAAGGAGAGAGGAGAGAGCCGCATGTAAGTTTGCTTCTTCAAGTTCAACCAACCACCGGTAACGAGTGGAGATTAGAAGTAGTGGATGACCTGTTTTAACGCAGGACACTTGCCGGATGCTTATGCTACGCACCCGCCATTCTTTCACTATGAAAAAACAGACAAATAAAGTGTTAACAGTTAGTGCACGCGGATTTGTATACAGTTTGACGGTTCCATTTTTAGAGGTTTTCTTTTTTTTTTTTTTTTTTTTTGAAAGAAGGTTCCATTTTTAGAGCTAACTCTTGAAAATTAGTGAATATTTTTAATATATCAAATTAATATATAATAATTGTAAAATCACTTCAAAAAAAAATTTAATCACATGTCAATATTTAAAAAAAAAAAATCTTCAAAATTCTTGTAATTAATAAAAATAAATAAATCCATTTATTTTATGTAATTAAGTAGAGCTATATATGACACATTGCAATATCAAATATTGATTTATATTTATATTAAATATTAATTTCATATATTATTATTATTATCTAAATTTTATGTGGCCTCTTTTAAGAAAAAGTTTTTGTGTGAGAGCGACATGACAGAGGTCGACCTGTTTTGCTTATATAAATATATATATATATATGTACAACGTGGTCTTTTTCTCATTTCTCCTAGCTTCCCTCCACTTGAGCCTTTTCTATGGATAGTTTTACAATATTTCGTTGATAAAGAGGGAAAGATATCGATCAAACCTTCTGAACCCTACATTTGCACCACATCCATATGAGTCATCAGTTTTGTCACCGTCACCGACACCGCCGCCGTCGCCCAAGTCGTGTACATTGTCTGATAATCTCTATCCCTTACGTATCCTTTTCGAAATCCTTTAGGTATTAATAATTAAAGCTCCATTTTTTTTATTTTACTGTAACGCTAACTATTATTATGGATTTTCTATACAAAGAATATTTCCCCCTGAGATTACTGACCTTTCCATTTGCTCCCCGCACTTATTTTTCAATACTAATTATTTCAATTTTGTTTGAGGATTTGTGGTGGTCGTTTGTTAGCCTAAATAACTTTGAAATGGATCGTTAAATCCTAATGCCCGTCTCTACTTCCAGATTATTTCATCTATAACTACTGGCCTGCCTTTTTTTTTTTTTTTTTTCATCCGTTGGAACCTTGCAATCTTATGACACTTTTTTCTTTTATCAGAACTTTCTTATGAAACTATTCATCATTTTGGGCCTTCAGATTCCTTATTCTAATTTTTCTTATATGTTGATTTTGGCTCCTTTTGTTTCTGGCAAATGTTTTCTGTATTTTGTGGCATTGGTGAGCGTAGAAAATTGGTATGGTCAATAGGAAAACTAAGCCATTAGAAGAGTTCTATAAATACATATCATGATGCGACTAACCACCACCGGTCATCCTGATCGCTAAGGACTATCACGTTCATCGACAGCCTCTACGCGTCACCAGCGACTGGTGATAATTGCTAAAGCTTGTGAGTTTCTATGATTTTCTTTTTCATATATTCAACAATAAATAATAAATAGATGAAATTTCTGTAATCTAAACAATTTTTTCATGTTGTAAATTGAACAAAAATTAATATTTTTTAAATGTTAAAAAAATTTCCATTGTTTTTACTATTACAGCCAAACATCAGAAAATAAGTGGATTTCATGGAAATTGTTTTCCTTGGAAAACATTTTCCCGCAAAACAATCAGTGCTTTTTTTTTTAATCATTAATTTCATCCAGGTATCTTGGAGTTTATCAGCTAATTGATTATAAAATGTTACAAAAATACAAGGAATCGAATGCAAAGAGTGACGTCGCTGAATACACGCTCATATTTTCTGAACTTAGCAGAATAGAAATCACAATCTTGTCTGTGTAAATTTAAAGAGAATCCGTGGTTTGCAGTAGGAAGTGGAAGTCGGGTCTTTGTCATAGCAGTGGTGGTGGATCTACATTGGATAGGCTAATTGCACCAAAGGATTGGAACATCTTTTCCATTGAAAAAGGTATGCTGAAATGAATAAAATGCTGTCACTACAATTTTAAACTAGGAAGAGATATGTGTTATTAAATTGTTACACTATAATTGTTACCTTGACTCAACATCGAGCAATAAAGAATAATTGTTTGGCATGCTTATTGAATCTTCTGCCATCAGTGTTCTCATCTTCCCAATTGTCTGTTGTTCCAGGACATGGCATTTGAAGCTTAAAATTAAATGAACTAACAATCTCCATTGATAACTGATGAAAATTCAAAAATTAATCATTTTCCACCTGTTCCACTTTCCCTTGTTCTCAAATTTTTTTTGGTGTGAACAATGAAGTTCGCAAGATCACATTATTACTTCTTCTGCACAGATGAACTGTGCTTCATAGTTCATACTATGAATAGATTCATACAATGAATAGAAGTAAATTGCAAAAAAGAAAACCTTATAGAACTAGAAACCTTCTAAAACCATAGTCTAATTAGTATCCTCTTAAATAACCATCCATGGTTCAAAACTTATAAATTTCATTTAGATCTCAAAACCTTTATCCAATTGAAGTGTTAGGAAATCTTTTAAGTGGCCCCTGCTCCCCTCCTTTTGTTCTTTTTTAGCACTTTTTTTTTTTTTTTTAATATAGTAGGCAAAAATTTCAAAACTACAATTAGTGTACTTTGGAGGAGATACAAAAGGGTAGAAGTTGTTGAAAGCCAGCTTGCTTGGTTGCAGATGTCATATTGACTCTTGTGAAGCACAACTCAGGAAATCAGTACCGCTTTGAGTCCATCAAACAATGAGATATGCAACTATAGTTAGGGGCATGGATGGACCAAGCCGAGCTGAGTTTTTACATGTTCAGGGTGAGTTCTACATAATTTTTAATAGGCTCAAGCTCGAATCAAGGCTTTAAACTTTTCAAGCTCGACTTTTAAAGTAACAAATTGAAGCTCAGCTCATTTATTAACTAAATTATCTGCCAAAAACATTTCATTGTTTTGACATTATTAATATTTATTCCTATTGGATATTTATGGATAACATAAGTTCCATTAGGTCTGCACATAGAGACATACAGGCCTAAATTGATCAAAATATGAGAATGGGCTGCCTCCTATTTTTGTTTGTATTGTTTTTCCTCACTTTGTGACTTCGAGTTCCAAATTGAGCCTAAGAGGGAGGAAGGAGGAGGATATGTCCTTTCTGATGAGAAGCAGCCCCTGTCTTTCTCTTACTACGAAGGATGTCACAAATTCTTCTAGCCTTTAAAACTAATATACAAACTTAAAATGAGCTATTCGTGGAGTTATTGCCGAGCTTTAGAGCAAGCCTCTTAATGAACTCAGATAAGCCAATCCTGGAGTTGTAAAACTCATATTGTTGACTTTATGTTTAAACTTGTTGCATAGTTGAACATACGAATTTGAATAAGTTCTGAGGATGCTTGTTCAGGAGCTGTTATATGATCATACAAGCTTCATTAATAGCCTTAAACCCTTACCCATGTGAAATATCATTATTCCAGTTGAAGAATTGTACCTCTATGCATGATCTGATTGTGTGAATAATCCTGTCAAATATATTTGTCTTCTCTGCTTCAAAGGATCTCCATTGAAGAAGTGCTTTGTACACAACACAGGCAGCAACAGGTCTGTTGTTATCAAACTGCTTATTTTCCACAAGACATTTGATGAGTAGATCATGATTTTCCTGTTTCAGGGTAGATAATAATAGATTGTACTTTCAGTGACTGTACAAATGAAGCACTAACACAGTTCTATACTTATTTTGGTTGGTATTTGCACAAGTTCAGATTTCAGATGATGATTACCTGCTTTCTATCTGTTGGGGGTCTTTGTTTAGTAAAAAGGGCGAAGTGGTTCTGGCACCTGGAAACAAAATTCACCCATTAGATCAATTAATATCACATGAATAGTCTCTATTTATTGCTGTCAATTCCTTAAAATGTGTACTGAATGATGGCGGCAGTACTTTTGTCGTTTGAGGCTCTTCTTCTATTTGGTGCCCATTGTCAAAATTCTGCATCATTGTGGGGGGTTAATTACAAATTATAACATAAATACTGAATAAATACAACTGCACAGAGATATATACCTTTAGTTGAGACAAATTCCTTGGAGGTGTCACTATTTGCTCCAGGGCAGCTGGTTGTTTGTGGAGTAATTCATTCTCAGACTCCAGATCTCTTATCTTATGCTTGAGGCTGGATGTAATATAGTGGAGTTTCAATTTATGTGATGATGAGTTGTTTTATCTCCACGTTTATGGCTTTGTTCAAAAAGTTATTGACCAGTTCTGCTGAACTATAGATGAGGAATTGAAGTTGCTATAATCTGATCATTATCTTTTGACCAAACAAAATTGAATTATTTACTAGTCACGTATATGCAACAAAGGACATTCATGGAACGGGTATGAGTGAATGAAAGATCTAATCACAAAAGGAATTGGAATTGAAGGAATAGGCTGCTGGCAATTTTTGGACTGCAGAGAAACTAGGGTTTAATTGATGTAATTGGTGGTTAGTAGCATGGCTCAACACTGGCTACTCATGGGGTGGTTTAGGGGGTTTTATGGTGCATTAACAAACAATGGTCATTGGTAGCTAAGGTGCATCTTAAGATTAGGGCATCTTTGGTAAGCAATCATTCATAGTGAATAGTAGTGACTTATGTCAAAAAATATTTACAAAAAGAACAAAAAAAGGAGCCCTAGTAAATTATGTTTGATTTTATTGTGTCAGGTATTGATAGTACAATGAGTATCAACCTCGTTGGATTTACAGTTTGTGGTGGCTTGGGACTTGGAATATTTTGAATGGTCTATTTTGTCTTGTTACATGGAAATTGTGCACTTGTTGGGGCACTGTGAGGCTTTGGACGATGAGAATTGCTTATAGTCTTAGACAATAGGTTCTGTTCTTGAATCTATTATGGGAATAGATGATTTTAGTGTTTTTCTTATTTCTGTACTTTTGGGACTTTTGGAGGAATGTTTTTAAGTGTTATTCACAACAATTGGAGGGTGATACTATTTTAATCTTGATTTTTCTTTGCTGTTTGTTTTCTGTATTTATTGGCTAAGAGGAAGCTGATCCTCCTGATGAAGCATGATGGCAACATGTTTACAAATGGATGCCAAATCTGTTTCTAATTGTCAAGCTCTTATTTGGCATGTGTTTGGATGATAAGGAGACTGGAAACTCCACTAAACCTTAGTAGTTCTTTGATCTTTATGCAGGAATCTTAGTTTATTTGGAATGCAGATATTTTTATAATTTTCTTTTTTCTAGTAATAGTTACCCAAGTGTCTTTAGAAGTCTTTGATTTTATTGTTCAATCTTATTCTAAATCCCTATTGATTTAGGATATTCTGCGTCTGTTTTATTTGCAAGTTCAAATCCTTAGAGGATTAGGATTACTTCTAAAGTCCTTACTAAGGATTAGGATTACTTCTAAATCCTTAGTTTTAGTTAGAAGCTATAAATACCAAGGTTTGTAATGAGTTTTATTCAGTTTTTGATCAATAAAGTTTTCTTGTAAGTAGTTGCTCATGAATTGTGCGACTCCTTAATGACATTAGGTGTGGCTCCAAGCTTTGGTGTTAAGCCTAATCCTAATTATTCCTAAAATACTATTTCCATTTATTGTTCATGGTTACTGTTAATAGTGCACTCTTCACATAGCCAAAGTAACCTCCTTGCTGTACTTTCCTTCTTTCATTCTTTAATAAATTTCTTTTGTCATATATTTAGTTTAAGTGTTAGGAGAAAAAATTACTAGTCATCTGCTGTTCTTGCTAAGAAACTTACTGAATCAGGTGTGAGATAGTAGTAGAAATTGAGTGTGTTCAACTGTAATTAAATTTGAGCAAGTCTTACTGCAACTTTCAGATATATAATTGAATGTTTACTATTATAATATTTTTCTTAATTGTTTATTCTTGTGAACGATTTGCCAAGCCATCTTAAATTATGTATGCCCACATATTGACATGGGATTATCTCTAAACAGTGTACTTTGTAACGTTTAAATAAATGTTTCCAGAATCTTCAATGTTTATCTAACACGTGTAATTGTTGACCTGTTAAGGATTTTTTCAACCACTAGAAGCAGGTCATTTTCTGTTTGATTTTGTTATATGAACTTTTACTTGTTCCCAAACAGTCAATACCGAAAGCATGATACTTCATTTCAGAACTTCCCACAACAATGAATTAAAGGATAAAGTTTTAGTTCTATTCCTAATTCTTACGCATTTAGTTCTTGAGAGAGGTCCTCATTTGTTGATGCAACCAGAGCCTATTGGCATAGAATCTGATTCTCAGATTCGAGGTTGGATAAGTTCAATTCTAACCTGACAACCATTAAAAAAGAGTTAGTCAACCACAGCTGATGATTATTCAAGTTCTTGTGTGATGATTTTGTAAATAATACCTCTCTATGGCTTCTTGGAGTTGAATCGTTTTCAATTGTGCTTCTTCTGGCTCTCTTAGTCTTGAATTGCTCTCTTTTTCTAGTTCACTGCACGTGTACTCAAATTCCTTCATTTTCTTCATCATCTCTCTTACCTTATCCTAATATTTGTGGCATGGTAGATCACTTGTTAATAGAACCATTCTTGTGTATATGTGCATGTTCATGTGTCTTATTCTGTTCGGTGTGCATGAAAACTGAATGGATTTTTTTAAAAAAAAAAAAATTCAATGAGTGTGTTGAATTAGCTATGATTGTGCTGTGGATTTTACATAAGTTTTAGAACTTTTGAGAAATAATATGTTCTTTCCCTCCCTCTCATTTGGATGCCCACCACACTTAGCATCTATGTTGGCAGATGAGAGAGGCATTTGTGGATGTTTGACTCCCAGCCAATTGATAACAAAAACACACTCAAAACTAAAATAATATATATATATATATATATATATATATATATATATATATATATATATATATTTGAAGGAATGGTTGGATGACAAAATTTTTCAGGGGTTGGGAAGTGCAAGTAAATTGCTGATTCTAAATAAATCAACTCACCATTCTCAGCTAAGCTCCTTCCTTCCTACCCTCGCTCTCCAAAGACATTGAAGTGTAAGGGTTGCTTTCTTCTGCTGGTTGTAAGCAGAAAAAGCTGTGAACATTCTCCATTGAGTCTGTTATATTCCAGGGATGTCAGTCAAATTGTTCTTCTAAATGATTCGGCACAGAACAACCAGAGAGTCATATTACCTGGACTATTGTTGCAGCCTGAGTTCTTCTTCTGTATCTATATTCATTACGTGCTGCCATTGCTCGCAATCCAGTTTGAATTAATACTGCCGAGATTTGTAAGTTTGTGTAAAATCATCATGCAGTTTGAGCACAGACGTTTTTTTGTATACGAATAGAGGCTGCTTCTTCTCTCATTTGTTCATATAGCTTGTGTGCAATTTGTGCTGCATAAGACGCAAGGCAAAATAAATAATCGATTCTTTAGTTGCTAGGCACTGACAAAATATAGTAGTGTGGCATGCATTTGGCTACAATCATGTTCCATATATGGCCATAGAGCCGGAGCCGAACTTGTCTATACAAGTCAAAATGATGCTGTGCAACTTCATGAGAGCCTAAAATATGTTGTAACATTTTGAAACAGTCAAAAGATTTGAAATCCCGACTAAATGAATACATTTGCTAAGGTTGATGGACTTCTGATTGAAGACAGCTTTGTTTAAAACATACAAATCTTGGGGAAGGAAGGATCAAGGTTTTGTTGTGTAGTTATTGCTATCTGGCCTGAAAGCGATCACAACAAACGTAGCATAGGTTTGTCGATGCACAAGCTATGTTCAACTTCTTCCATTTTGTCTATAAATGATTTCCCTATCTGCTAATTAGGTGGGCATCCATTATATCCTATAATGTTATGTTTAGATTTTCTTACACAAAAAAAAAGGGAGTGAAACTGTCACAGGAAAATAACTTGCAAAAACTGACAATAAATCCCCACCAGTTTATTTTTGCATGAATTGCCTGGTCTGGGTGAATTTGTGTCATGTTGCAGGATATAATTTATTTCAGGAAAAGTTGGGTAGCCTCTCTAGAGTTTCTGCATATGAATTGAAGCACTCCTTAGAGCAATGAACTCTTTTCTGGTTAGATGTGTCCGAATTTGTCTCTGGATTTGTCTTGCAGAACTAGCCGGCACTTCAGTTCTTCTTGCATCTAGCTCAGCCATCTGCCATGCTCTAAGGAACACTTTTGTTTTCCCAATCTGAAGCAAGCATTTAGGGAGTTATCATAACCTGAACGTTTATTCCCTCTCTATTTCCTTCCACTCTCTCTCTCTCTCTCCACCACCCTTTTGGAGCAAATTGAAGTGCTGAAACCAAGACCTTCAAACTTATCTTCTCTTACCCCATTTACTTCTTGAAACAGCGGCAGCCATCATTTGTGATTACCTCATTTCTCTCCTTCATTGGCATTAACAGGTTCCTGGATGTCCTTGTTCTGGCCCTCCACATTCTCTGAGCTTTATTTTTCTGCTCTGATGGGTGGTGCCATCCTCAGAAGTATCAATGCTTACCTTTATTTGCATGCAATCGTTATATATCTTTGTCAGATCAACTCAAAACTTCTTTTTGTTGATCTCTTGTCCAAGTTGTTGGTCCTTCAAGCCATTTCTCTGTTTCCAGAAAGTGTCAAAACTTAAGTTGTTCTTATCACTAATGATGAGATCTTAGAACTGCTGAAAGCATTCACTGCCACTTGAATTAATGCATAACTTTGAGGGCTTGTTGGGTAATGCTGATTCTAGCTTCGTCCGGGTTTGGACAGAGTAACTTGGACCAATAGTACTAAACTACACTTGAAACAGGGACAGTGTTGGGGGAGAGAGGGAGAGGAAAGGAAATATATATATATATAATTTCCTTTTGTAATAAAATATTATTTTTCCATTTCAATTTTGACTGGCTGGCTTTACTTAACCTAAGTTTTCTCATCAAACTAAAATTCACAAAATTAATAGTTGTTCAAAATTGAAAAAATGCACTTAGGATTTGGGATCTTTTAGTCAATTAACTTATTGAAAATACCTGCTAACCCTTTAACTCCATCCTGTCAATGATGGCAATGCATGCTGATTTTTCATCTGACCTTGTCAAAAGATAAAAAGAATATAACAGTGTAAAAGAGGCAGTCAAGTTGCTTTTTATGTTGGAAAATATTCTAGATTAGTTGTGTGATTATATTTCTAATATGTTAGATACAAAGTATATAATCAAAATTTTATATAGCTGAATACAATAATAAATTTTTTCTAGCCTTGAGGCATCAGGATGTTACTATATGATGAAAACAAGGGTCAATAACAGTTCTATTGTTGCTAGGATCCATACCCTTCTAGAACATCACGAGCAAGCATTCCAAAGCGATGAAGAAACTCGTCAAATGTTCTTTTCATTGGATACCCAGCACAACTTATTCTGATTGCCTCTAGCACACCCTGGCACATAAGCCATTGGTATAATGATTATCAACATTAGTTTGAAGTTATTCCACAAATAAGAAACAGAAATTGCAGTGTATCTGATGAGGCATGAGAAAGTCTTACTCCACATCTTAATTGGTTTAACACATTGAAGTTCTCAAAGGTTCCTGACTTCAAAGGTGTATTTGGCTTTACACATCTGATATAATGTTGCTCTGTTGTGTTTAATGTCTCCATTAAAGCTTGTTATTGTTGCCAGATGTTAAAATTTTTGCCAGGCGTTAGACAATGTCTCAGTAATATATTACATAGAATACTGCTACTTACAGGGATGGAGCTTACCTTGAATCGGGTGCCTATGGAGGAAAACTTAGATTGCTTGGATGTCTCATCAGGTAATGGTGGGAAAAGATTTGCAACAAAGGGTCACTTTGATGCATTTAATAGGGCTTGATGCTCTGCCACAATCTAATCCTTGTTTTTATCAAGAAACTGGTCTGCCTGGTATGTAACCTGTTTACGAAATGGCTTAGGAATGAGAAACAACAATTTAGATCATTCAGCTGGATAGTCAAGAATAGAATTCAATTATAGCATACATCTCCTACATAATGATTTATTGTGAAGTCTGTTCAAGCAAGTTTTGGCTTGCTGAAGCATTTGTCCTTTATATGTCTGGTACATCTTTTGTGCAAATGTCTCATGAGTTGACTTGGGAAACATGCTGCATTAGAAAGAACCTCATGCTTACATCCAAATGGTTTCAGGATGATGTATTATTGTGCATCACTGATGGGAGATTGTTCAAGGCTCAGAGCTTTTTTTCCCTTCCATATGAAAATTGGGATCTAGACATTTTATTTCTAGAATTATGATGTAGAAACCTGCAATGCAATGCATGGATCTTTTGTTTAGAGCCTTAACCAATTCACAGTTAAAAATTAGTGTGTGTTCCTGTGTACATATTTGTGAATGTTTGAGATTATATGATGTTGCAAGTAGGAAAGTTACGTACCAGGCCTCATCAAGAAGAACTATTATACCCCCAGGGTTCTGCGGGCAAGGACATAAAATCATTTCTTAAGGATGTCATGAACATGATGCATTACTGTGATTGTCTTCTGATAAACAATACCTTCTCGATGAGATCCAAAACATCACGGTTGTCTACAAACTCAACATAGCTCCATTTTATTTCCTCCCTTGTATAGTCTTCTTGCCCCATCTTAAATACATGCTGTAGACAATTATTCATTTGTGCATCAGAAATGCCATATATGTGTTTAAATTATGCATAGGAATTCTATCTCTACCTGGTTAAAATGCTGTTGCAGCTTCTCATTTGTTAGGTTGATGCACAACTGCCCAAAACTATCAAATACAGCAGATTATATCTTCCTGTTCATGTTCAGATTTCTAATTGTTAAAAAAAAAAAAAAAAAAGGTTTCCACCAATACCTGTTAATCTTGAAGCTCTCAAAGCCATAAATATCAAGCGCTCCAATTATACTTACTGCATTGGGATCTTGACCAATTGAAATGTTAATCTTATCCACAATCCTGCAAGTCAATGACTCGTGTTCATTTCTTATCTAATCACGAAAAAATTTGGTTCAAAGTTATGGATCAAAAGGAAGTAGTATTTGTACAAGAACTGTCATTAAGATGGCCTTATGACTGCTGTGGTACAGAAGTCATGTTGTCAAGACAATATCCACCTGCTTAAAAGTAGGTTGAGCAGTTACATTGTAGAACTTGCAGTTGCATAGACTTGCATGCCACATTGTTTTATTCTTCTTATTGCCTTACTTCCTACATATTGTTGCTAAATACAGGTTGTGGTTAATGGAGTTTGATTTCTCCTACCAATCAAACAACCTGGAGTACACAGTCTTAGCTAAGGCATCACGGCTCAAGGCAACTAAATCTGGGTCCAGAGGTTTTGTTATGTTTCCATCAGGAGTCACTATAATGCGCTTGCAAAGTGAGTCTTCCAGTGCCTTCTCATCGCACCTAAAAGCATGTTTTTGAAACAATCAGTCAATAATTAGCAGATGATTTCTTTCTTTGGTAGAAAAGTGAAGATTTCTAACATTAATAACTCTGCTGCAGTTTGAAGATGGTAGTGTGCTTTCTCATCCTTCAGTTTGGAAGAATCAACTTCTTTCCCCCCTTTGATGGAGTCAATATTTCCGAGATGGAGAATTGCAGCTACCACACAGAATATCGAATCCTGGAGAAAAGAAATGAAGGGTAGGCAATGTCAATTATCTTTGTGTCTAAATGTCATTGTCAAATAAGTAATATGTTCCTATAATAATGAATGAACACCTGCTCATCCTAGCAGATCCCCACAATATCCATTGCATTTCTAGTCTCTGAATACTCTCTGGCATCATCTACATTAGCAACGTCATAACAGTTGGATTGGTTTAAATAATGGAATGTGCTTGGATCACCTAGCTTGAATTTTTTGACATCCTGATTCAGACCATCTGTCAGCTAGCTTTCCCATGACTATAACGTAACATTATTGGAGTAAAGAAATGTATAGAGCACCTCCAATGGTGCTGCACGAAGCATGTAGAAACAATGATAATTTCTCTCGGGGTCAGAAACTTGGCAAACATGTGACCTTTCAAGAAGGTAAGTACGAACTGCAGCTCTAGAGATCTTTCCATGCTTATCAAATTGTATCTCAACAAACTTGCCAAAGTGACTGTTATGCAAAACTATAAGCTATATAATTTATTTGGGCAAGAAAAGAAATAACAGACAAACAGGTAAGTTAAATCACCTGGAATTGTTGTTTTTCACAGTTTTAGCAATCCCAAATGCTTCCAATACTGGATTCGACTGGAAAAGTAGAACTATCACTCTGCATTCCATCAGTTGAATCATCTGATAGACATGATGTTTTCATATTTTTAACTTGCCTCCAAAACTTGCTGTTCTACAGTTCTTCCTTCAGTGGCTGATCTGCCACCCATGAATGCCAGGTATCTCATGAGCATATTTGTCGTCTCTGTTTTGCCTGCTCCACTTTCTCCACTTACCAAAATGTACTGGCTTTCCTGTTCGTTTGTCATTGCTCTGATGTATGTAGTTGTTATATTAGCTTTATATGACAGACTTTGATATGCTACTGCTGTTTTGTGCTGTTATATATTTTGTACCAGTAACAAGTGTCTGCCACAGGAAAATGGTGAGGACAGAGCTCTCCAAAAGCAGCTCGTTTGTACTGCTCCATCATGTGGAAAGGATGAGAGTCTTTGGAAAGGATTCACCACAATTAGAATGTTCCCAGTGTATGTCTGCTTATTTCAGGACTGATTATCAGTATTATGGTATGATTTATTTATCATTTTAGGCTTCAAGACTGATCAATTTCACAATTATATCAATTACGTCAATTTCAACTCATAAATCTCATTGAGAGCAAATCGACAAGCCAGGTTATGTAAGACCCCTGGTTCATGGAGGTAAGCCAGTTTGGTCATGTCATCCACTCCTGCTGGTGGTGCCTCCGTGTCTTTAGGATATATGCTGGAAATATCTGTGACTATCTAGAGTTGAGTAAAAAACAATTTCGTTTACTTGAAGAAGAAACTTGACCATTATGATATAAACGAGACCATTCATGATTTCTCATTTTTCGTTACTGTGAAAGCAGGAAATTAGTAAATGTGTGATTGAAAGACTTGTTTCTTTGGCCGACCTCTTCAAAAGAAATTTTTATATCCACTATGAGTGAAGAATTTCCTTATGATTTTCAGAAGAAAAATGCAGTTTAAATGCTAGCTTGTAATAGCTTAATCCGTTGCTGTTAATGATTTCTATGTTACATTCATAATGTTCTGTCCTTTTTAGTTATATTTTATTTAAGGTACCTAAACTATAAAATAGAATTTTATGATAATAGGTAAGCATTGTAGCAATTAAATGATTTCTGGGGAAGATTGTTTTTGGATCGTGAATTGCAAAGCTTATCTAGTTCACCTATACATTAGTAGAAAGAGCCTGATTAGAATCTTCATGATGATGGTTTCAAGTTAATTGCATATTGACATCTGGAGTACAAGTGAGATGAAAGCTTCTGATGATTAGATGATGCCTTAAGATGCTTAATAGGAAGCAAGCTTACAGTTTTCCCATTTGTGATGATTATAGTGGCTTCTCTACCATTGATTTCTTTCAATTCACCATCAGTCCATCCAACCTTAGGATCCTCTGCCCAAACATGTGATCCAACTATGATGTTTACTGGAGTTCCCTGAATCATCAAATAAAAGAACATTCCCATGTTTTGTTGGTAAATAGAAGAGAAGAGTACCAAGTGGCTAACAAGATGAAATAAAGAAATTTATGATTGGGGAGCTTACCATACTCAGAATGTATGATAATCAAGATTCAGAACTAGGATGACCCAAGCGCTGTGTTGGAGAGAGAGTCCTCGGAAAATGTTGGGATGTTGTAAGGATTTGTATACATTTGGATTCAGATCAAGAAAAAGAAATGATACATAGGAATTCTGAAGTAGAAGAACGTGTAGGCAGTGATGACTAGAGAGCAAAAAGCGGTAGCCACCTCCCTTCACCTTTGCTCAAATTCAAACGTCAACTTTGTACTCCTCCCACATAGGATGCTGACTTAGCGCAATAAGAAGCCCCCAACATAAAATCTATTTCTGTATCATCACGAGGCCGATTATGTGGGTCCATTGCTTAAGCCATACGTAAAATTCCCATCCACCAGATACATTGCTGTATGCTTATGGCATCCATTATGTTTCTGGACCCAATACATTGCGATGTTCAGATCTTACCGTTTCATTCATATTAGGCTGTAGTATAATTACTAATATGAGTTTTTATTGAATTTAAAAAGATGGTCAGCATCTTTAGAATTGTCCCTGTTAGCTCTTACTTTAAAATGGCTTTGAATGATGTTTATGAGATTAAATGCTGAGACATCCCTCACTGAAGGACAATGTTGCCCCCTTTGTTTGTTCGATAAACTTGAATTGTGGATGGGGTCCTTTATGGACATCATGGAGGCCCTGAAAGCATTGTTTTGTTAGAAGCCAACCCCATACATCTTGGAGGCTCAGGGAAGCATTTCCTGAAATGGTCATTGTCAAAAAAAAAAAGGATGCAGACTATGCATATTTCCATCTTTACTTTTGAAAAATGAATCGGAATACTCTTCCTAAACCTGACGGGTTCTAGCGGGCCTTTCCGTGGCTCTATGACTTATGAGACTAGAGAAAGCATACAGGTCAGTCAGATGCTGTTACCCACCATTTTGGCCATTCAACAGAGAAATCGTTCCTTTCTGGTGGGACCAAAAAAGACTACCGTGTATGTGAGATGGCTTGTTGCCCCTCATAAATAAGAGGATGCATGTACTGTACAAAAAATAAACTCCAAAACGACAAAAAAAAAAAAAAAAAGGGTGGGTTTTCCATATTATTCTATGCAGTTGTTTATTTTTATATATTATATTAAAATATTTTTTGATTTTAATTTCAACATAATATGATATCTTTTCTAAAATTTTTCTTTAAATTTATATAACGTATATATTTTACTTTTAGTTCCTCAATGAATTTTCCATTTCTATGAACACCTAATAATGTATTACTCTAAAGAATGAGACGGGAAAAAAAAAAAGAAGGAAAAAAAAAAATCATGTTGACATCTGGATAATTGGTCATGTAGAAGTTCATTTCATTCAAGTCACTGAACTTTAATTTTACTCAAGTCACCGAACTTCGTAATTCCTTTGTCATTATGGAAAACTTTTCCTTCTATGAGAATTATTCAATGACTTTGCATAATGAGATGGTTTATGCCAAAAATTATACCACCTCTTTTTCTAGGGATCATAATAAAAGATAAATCGTACCTACGGTGAAACACTCATAATTTAGATTTTGAGGAGGCAAATGCATGTATTTGTAAAAATTAAAATTAAACTTTACATTATTTTATATTTTATAACTAAATAATATTTGTTTTGCATTTTATAAATATGTATATAAATTTAATTAATAAATTAAAAATTTTGAAATATAATTTAGAAACATTTTATTGATAAAAAATATATATATAAGTAAAGAGCTTTTTAAGATTTTGACTAAATTGTAAAATATTTTTAATTGGAGCAAGCAATATGTATATATAAGAAAAAAAGAAAAAAATAAAGGACTAAAAAAATTTTATAAAAAAGTTTTTAGGCAGTGGTCTGCACTTGCCCCTTGGGTTCGCCTCTACATAAAGGTTTCTTCTACTAGTGACACGCTGTATTGAAACTAGACAGTGTTACAAATATAAAGGCGTAAAACATTCTCTAACTTTGGTTCAAATTCGGATTGCAAAAGTCATACTCATCATTTGTTATTGATTTTTATAATTATAATATAAGCAGATTCTAGACACCTATAAAATATTTAAATACTCAATAAAAATAAAATAAGGCATATAATTACTATTGTTAATCAAAGATAATATATTTCTTTAATTGAAATTTATATTGCACTAATTTTAAAAATATAGTCACACTCATCATTTATAATTGATTTTTAGAATTATGGTATGAGGACATTTCATAAATCTATATTTAAATACTTATATAAAAAAATAGTGCATATGATCGTTATTTTTAATCAATTTCTAATCGAAATTTATAAAATACTAATTTTAAAAATGTGGACTCATATTTGTAATCTGTGATTGATTATCATAATTATTATATATGAGGATCTTAAAAACCTATAAAAATATATTTAAATGCTCAGAATGGAGAGGAAAACAAAGGTAATATATATATAATCACTATTCGTTATAGACTTACACTTTTAGACAAAAATTTGAACTGTACTAATTTTAAAAATATAAAACTACATTTATAATCTGTGATTGATTATCAAAATTTTGATACAAGAGAATTTTATATACCTATATAAATGTCTAATTGCTAAGAATAATTAAAAAAAAAAAACAATAGATACAATTGTTATTTTTAGCTACAGTGTATACACTTGTTTTTTTAGATATGAATTACACACTTTTTAATTAAAATTATAACCACGCTGATTTTTAAAATATGAAACTACTCTCATAATTTATTATTGATTGTCAGAATTGTGATACAGATGAATTTTAGACACCTATATAAATGTTTCTAAATGCTTAAAATTGAAAAATAAGATAATATATATAATCATTATTTTAGATAAAAACTATACACTTTGATTTTAAAAATATACATTCAAATACCTATCAAATATCTCTAAATGCTCAAAATGAAAAAAATAATACAATGCATTAATCACTATTTTTAATTATAAATTATACATTTTTCGATCGAAATTCGTACTATCCTTATTTTAAAAATATAAAGTTATGCTCATAATCTATGATTGATTGCTAAAGAATGAAAAAATAAGACAATATATACAGTCACTAGTTTTAGCTAGACTATAAATTTTTTAATTAAAATTCAAATCGAATTGATCTTAAAAATATAGAGTCACGCCTATAATTCATGACTAATTGTCAAAATTATAATATAAGGAGATCTCAAAAAATCTATAAAAATATTTCTAAATGTTTAGAATAAAAAAAATAAGATAGCAAATACATTCGCCACTTTTAGTTATAGAATATATACTATTCAATTAAAATCTATATACTGATTTCAAGAATATGAAATCACACTCATAATTTATGAATGATTTCCAAATTGAGATATAGGAGTATCCCATACACATAAAAATATTTTAAAACGAAACCAGCATTATTTGTTGTTAGGTTGAAGATCAATTTGGTCTCATTTTGGATATACATATATCCATTCTTATCAAAGACTGATTGAAATAAGGCATTAGCTTTAAAAGATATGGTAGCTCAATAAGAACCATACCCTACACTTAACCAATCATTTGAAGAGTAAAGAACTAGATTGCCCTCAAGCTGAAACAGGAGATGAACAAGCCATAACTGTAGTTTTCTTGCGAATAGCGAGACTTGAGGCTACTAGGTATCCCCAATATCTGGTCAGGAAAGTTTGTATTAGTAGGCTGCTTGAGGGTTTCCCATGAGCTTTTTCTGTTCATTTAGGAGCATTAAGTTGCCATCATCAACAATAGCCGCATAAATTGGTGTTGTATCATTTGTTTTAGCCTCCCATCATGAACTATTATTTGGATAAGAATATACAAGCTCACCACCATCTGTCAGCTTAACTGTAGACCCATGCAGTGCTGGATTGTTACCATTTGCAGACCAAGCTACAGTATCAGGTATCTCACCGAACCATATGGCAAGCAAGAAAAGATTACCATCATTCCTGAGCTTATGGAATCCAAAGGCAAATTCACGAGACGGTGATAGGCACTAAGATTTATGATTAAGAGAAGATAAAGATGATAACCTGTAGAAAGAAACATGATCCCCAAAAGACCAGTGACTGCACCCAGATCAGAAAACAAACAGAAAATACCCTTTTGTGTGCATATATGGTAAATTGCCACGGTTAAGTTACCAAAATTGACTTCAACTCGATTTTTAAAGATCAACACCAGGCGCTTGCCTGCCATAAACTTTCCAGAAAAATACATGTTTCAATTACAATTATACTTCAGGCACCACAAAGAAAGAAACGATGATATAAACCTTCTAGCCTCCAAGGCCAAACAGTGCACCCGCCAAAAAGACTAAATATTTTTCTCACCCAACAAATGAGACATGCAGGAAAGTATACATGTAATCTCGCTGCTTCAGAGAATAACAGGCAGATGTCCTATGGCATAAGTAAATCTAGAAATCGAAAGCACTCCATACAAGCAAAAAATTAATATATTTGTAAATTTATCTGTATCCTCGTCTCTTTGAGCGGAACTGAAAAGGAAAGAAACCATGGTTCTGGTGAAAAACTAAAAACCAGCCCATCCAGCAGGTTGAGAAGGTGGCTGACTCTCCACAATTTTTGTTCCAGCCAAGTGCTGAGAACTATTTCCTTCGCCGATGGGTCTTGAAGTCCGATTGCTGACAGCAGGGGCAGCTGTAAAACTGTCTGCTCCAAAACCCCATGACTCAAATTCCAAAGATGATTGAGCAGCCAGCTTTTGCTGGTTTGCATTTCGTGTCCTGACAGATTGTGGGCTGTTACCCTTTAAAACAGGTTGCTGATGTGGCTTGGAATCCTCTGCAAATGCTTGCCGTGGCTTTGACTCCGGACTTGGGGTAGCCCAATCAGATTGCCCTTGCTGCATCAAGAATGAATAATATCAATACTATCCATAATCAGATACATGCAGAAGTACATAGTAAAATCATGAGTCAATATGATACATGAGAATTTGCAGATGGATGAATTTTAGTGGAGGCATGATACTCATTTGGTGATGTTCTAGCAGACATTGCTTGCTTGAGCTCCTGTATCTCTTGCCTTTGTGATCGGCAAATGGCAGATAGCTTTTCATATTTCGAAGTCATTTCTGCCTTCTCCAAATTTGCCTGCTTCAGCTGGTCTTTAAGCCTCTCTATTTCAGCCTGTAATTCTTCTTCCTTTGACGGTTTGTTATTAATAACTTTGATGTTCAGCTTATTGCTATCAAATTCAGCAACAAAAGTATTAAATGCATCATCTTTAAATAACGATGAGCTCTCAGTCTTTGATGTTTTCGGTCTCTCCATGCCTTGGTCTACATCTTTCTGGAAGAAATTTATTTCAAAGTCCTTGGAAGTGCCATCCTCAGATATTTGGAGCTTACCATGTGCATTCCTTCTAGCGGTATTAGCCCATGAATTTTCATCTCTGCTAGAGCTCAGATTTTTGGGTGAAGTATGATTCTCCAGCAGGTTCATATCCTGTCTTGAAGTGCTATAAGTAGGTTCATCAAATTTAGGTCCGCTCTTGTCTTCAACAAAGAATGAGTCCTTTGCATGTTGGGAAGACCAGAAAGCACCAAGTTGCGCCCCACCTCCTCCTGACCCAGATGAAGGTGGTAGAGGTGGACTTCTTTGAGGTATTGGATGTGATCTATTAGCAGGTTTTGACATACCTGTTAAGTTTTAAAGATACAAAAGAGAGAGGCAGTTCAGTAATAAACAAGGCATAAATTGCAGACAATTTAACATTACTTCAGCCATTATATGTGATTTTCCATGTTGGCCCAAAAATAAGACACCTAATAACTTAACCAGTGCACCAAGCCATGGCCCTTAAGGGTTGGTTTGTTTCACAAAAAATGTATTCGAAATACTTTTCGCATTTTGCTCTATTTGGTGTATTTAAGAAAATTGGTCAATGCAGAGTATTTTTTTAGTCGAAGAAAAAACTAAATCATTTTTCGAATTTTGAAAGACTCATCCAAGTGAAAAATAAATCATATGAACATATGTATTTATTATCACTAATCATCCTTCATTTTTCGGATTTTGAAAAATTCATTCAAGTGAAAAAGAAATCATATAAACACATCATTCACTACTAATACACATCACTAGTCATCATCGGTCATCAGTAATTGCTGAAGATAAGTGAGACCAACAACAAATTTCATTTTTAATATATTTTTTCTTACATTAAACAATATTAGATAAATCTATGTTACTTCAACTCTTCATTTTTGCAGAGGTACCCGTGTCCGTGGGATAGGAAATGGGTTTGGGCATGGGATCCTTCCCAAATCCTTCAATCTAAA
>CATIWR010076711.1:0-50984 GCA_949677035.1 Omphalea diandra | reverse complement strand
CTATGCCATAACCAAGCTTCATTGCTTAAAGACATGAGACACTTGAAAGATTGGTTAGCCAAATTGTCTAAGTCAATTGAGTAGGTATTGCCTTTCCTTTCACCCTTGAAAATAACCTCATCATCCACCAAAGTGGTGACTCAGCATTCCTTAGGATCAAAGGTGACCTTATTACCTTTGTCACACAATTGACTTACACTCAACAAATTATGTTGTAAGCCACTAACTAATAAGACATTATCAATTAATGAACAACCATCTTTACTTATGGTACCAATGCCAATTATCTTACCCTTGGCATTGTTACCAAATGTGACATCTCCACCTTCTTTCTGCTTAATTGATGTGAATAGTCTTCTATTTTCAATCATATGCTTTGAGCAACCACTATCCACATACCAATTACTTGCTTTGGTGGAAGTCACATTTCCCTATAAAATAAGAGTTAATCACCTTTTCTTTGGTACCCAAACATACTTGGGTCCTAGGGGGTTAGTGATTGAAGGGTCCTCTAACTTGAGGTGAGCCTTCCTAATAAAGCATTGTACGTTGACATGCCCATATTTCATGCAATAGTGGCATTGGAGATTAAACTTGTTATTCTTTCTCCTATGCATAAATTTAGTATGAGTAGGAAGCCTTCTCATACCATGGTCATATGAATGCATGCATGGACACATATGATGAGTAGGGGTAGAAGGTTTTCTATGAGGATGATTATGCCTTTTATTATACATATAAGCATGATTGGCTCTTTAAGTCTTAGCTCTAGAGCCTTGGAGAGCCTTCCCTTTGCCCTTAGGCTTAGGAGGCTTAGTGCTAGGAGCACTTTTCTTCCCAATCACCTCAATGCTTGAGGTTTGAGGTTGTGAAGTTTTAATAAATGTAGTTGTAGAAAATGATGAAGCTCCATTAAAGCCTAGACCATGCCTAATTAAAGGTGGTCTTTGTGACACAATAATAGTGTCAAAAGCCTCTTTTCCTTTATGGAATTTGGAGATTGAGCTTCTAAGTTCAATGACTTCTCTTTTAAGAGAGTCATTCTCCTTTCTAAGTGAGGCTAAGGAAGAAGATGATGTTGATAATTTTCAACAGATTTTTTGAGTTCTTCATTAGAAGTCCTCAATTCATTTATAAGCCCATTTAGAGACTTGTAATCATCTTCTAGTTTGGAGCACTTTTTCCTATATGTTTTAACTTGTGACTTATACTTGTCACACCTCATAGTTAGAGCTTCTAAAAGCTCTTCATCTATATCATCTACCTCATAATCAGAATTAGAGTTGGATGATGTACTTACCTCTTGTGAAAAGTCCCCTAGTGCCATGAAGCATATGTTGGCCTCCTCTTTTTCTTCCTCTTCTTCATTTGAGTCATCATCCCAAGTGGCAGAGAAGCTTTTCTTCTTTTCTTTGTCCCATCTCTTCTTCTTCTTTATCTTTGGACATTCATGCTTCATGTGCCCTTGTTTGCCACATTCATAGCATGTAACATCATTTGTTCTTTCTTTTGGACTTTAGGCAGATTCCTTGAAGATTCTTCTTTTTTTTCTTCTACTTATTAACTCCTTGGTTCTTCTTGAGAGCATGACTAACTCTTGTCCTTCTTTATCACTATCCTCTTCACTCAAAGAGATGTCTACTTCTTTCTCTCTTATTGAAGCTTTAAGACCCATAGTTCTCTTTTCCAGTTTTTCACTTGGCCCCTTAGCTTCTTCATTTGCTCATCTTTTTGAATAGCCAACTCATGAGTCAAGAGCTTGCCAATGAGCACATCAGTTGGGATCTTTCTAATCTTCGGATTGGACTCTTGAATTCTACACACCCTAGCCCCAAATTTGTCAAGTGAAAGAGTTTTAAGGAGTTTGGTATTTACCTCATAGTTTGTGAGTGCTCTTCCAAACTTCTTCATATTGGTGATAATGGACAAGAGTCGATTGGTCATTTTCGTGATGTTCTCGCTGTCTTTCATCATGAAGAGTTCCCATTCAGTGACATACATCTCCAAACGGCTTGACTTCACTAGAGTTGTGCCTTCATGATAATTCTCTAGAGTCTTCCATATAGCATGTGCGGTTTGACAATGTTGCACTCTCCTGATCTCTTTTTTAGAAAGTGAGCTTAGGAGAATGGCCATTGCCCTCTTGTTCTTGCCATTTGACTTTCAGTGAGCTTCAACCCATTTATCCCTTGGGATTAATTCTTTATTGCCATCCATAACTCTGGTAGGAGGCTTTCATTCCTTGATTACCATGCCCCAAAGGTCCACCACATCTATGTCAAGATAGATCTCCATCCTATACTTTCAATGAGTATAGTCGGTTCCATTAAAATATGGCCTTAGGTGTGAGTAGATTGCTTCTTGTGCCATGATCTTGTTTCACCAAATGAAGGTTTGATTTGTGAAAACCAAGCTCTGATACCACTTGTTGTCCCTTGGCACCAAGAAGGGGGATTGAATTGGTGTATAAAAATTTAAAAGACAAAGAAGAGGGGAAGAAGAATGAGTATAATTGAGACAATGATTTATAGTGGTTCGGGTATAATCGACCCTACGTCCAGTCGCTAATCTACCAATTGGGTATTTCACTATCTCAAGGTGTTTTTAAGCTCACACCCAACTTGAACAACTTGTATTTTGATGGCTCACACACATCCTTACAATAATGTGTTTTTAGGTTAACACACAATCTCACTCAAGTGTTTCACTAGGCTCACACTTAAACCTTTTTTGAAGTGTTTTTACAGGCTAACACTACAACCTTACAACTTGGTGTTTAATGCTCACACCTAACACTTACAATATCATAAAGAGAATTGAAGAAAATGAGTAGCAAAGATTTATAACTTTAATTACTTGTAATAAATTTCTTAGCAACCTTATTCATAGCTGTTTGGTGGAGTTTTTATACCCAAATTTCACCAAAGTGACATTGCAGATCATAGCTCATCAAATCTTTGAGACATGTTTGACAGATTCCGCATTAAATGCTTGACAGTCTCAATTCACAGTCGCTACTGCTCATTAGCGATCGCGAAATCCAAATTTCTAAAGGAAAATCCCATTTATGTCTGACGGCTAGTCCACATGGCAACTTCTGATTAGTTCACTAGGAAAATATAATCATTGCCTTTTACCTACTTTCAGAAGTTGTGGTCACGAGCTTTCTTGTATAGGACGCGAATTCATCTACCAAAAATGGTTATCTTTTACTTTATGATTCGCAGTCGCTACCAACAAGATGCCTTCGCAAAATTTGATTTTCAATGATTTGCTGGAACATGTGTCATGTTGTGATTGTGGACTTGCTTCCCTTTTGAGTCACTTTGAAATTCGCGGTCGTGACTAGGGCGTGACACACACTGTGATTTTGTCTATCAATTTTGGACTCTTTCATTTGGATAAATCACGATCGAGAATGGCTTTACAATTTTGCTTGTCTGTTTTCTAGCAATGCTTCTTCACATATCGTGATCGCGAATAAAAAGTAGCGATCACGATTTAGAAGTCATTTTTCATACTTGAGGAATTTTTGAGCTTCATCCAACTTCCATCTTTAGATAAAAACTAAAGGCTGCAAAATAACACTAATTTGAAATATTAGACATGATCAATCTCTTTTGTCAAGATCAAAAGAGGTCCAAGACTTGGGTAAACTACCCTAGTCGAACAAAAACTTTTGCTTCATGGCTTAAGAGGACTTCTCTAAGGAGGTAAGTACTTCTCCATACTTTTATGATAATTATGATGCATTTGATCATATAGATGATGAGCTTTTAGAGGTTCTCACTTTGAAATGTGACAAATATAAGTCACAAATGAAGTCTTACAAAAAAAATGTTCCAAGTTAGAAGATGAATTTCAATCCTTGAACAATCTGGTAAGCGAGTTGAGGACTTCTAGTGAAGAACTCAAAAATTTCTTAGAGAGTCTGTCTAAGTCATCTTCATCCTTAACCTTTTTGAGAAAGGAAAATGACTCCTTAAAGGATAAAGTCATTGAGCTTAGAAATTCAAATTTCTAAATTTCATAAGGGGAAGGAAGCTTTAGATACACTTATTGTATCTCAAAGACCTCATTTGGTTAGACATGGTCTAGCCTTCAATGAAGCCTCTTCACCTGCTTCTTTACCCACTACATTCATTAGAGCATCAATACCTCAAACTTCAAGTATTGAGGTCATGGGGAAGAGAGGTACCCTTAGCATTAAACCACCTATGCTTGAGGGCAAATAAAAGACCCCCCAAGGCTCAAAAGCCAAGGCTTAAAGAGAAAAATATGCTTACATTTATAACAAAAAGCATGCTCAACCACACAAACACAAACAATTCTCTAATACTCCTCATCACTCATGCACTTGCATGCACTTACATAACCAAAGTATGAGAAGGCCTCCTACTTATACTAAGTGGTGCATAGGAGAAAGACTCACAAGTCTAAGCTCCAATGTCATTATTGTATGAATTATAGGCATATCAATGTATTTTGCCATGTTAGGAAGGCACATCTCAAATTAGAGGACCTTTTCAAGACTAACCCCTAAGGATCCAAGTATGTTTAGGTACCAAAACAAACTATTTGATATTGCAGGATGGGGACTCCTTCACTAAAATTCGCATCATGGGAAATCTGAAGGTGAATGGAGATTGCAAATGAAGAAGGGATAAAAGTTTCTAATGGTTATTTGGTATTAAGCCATTGATACTAAACTTATAATATATCTCTTATCCCTTATGTTTTTAACCTAATATATATGCATACATTTAGGAGGAGTTTTATTACTTGATATAGCTAAGTGTTGACATGTTTGATTTGATTTGATTTGATTGATTGTGTGATGAGTTGAATCAATTCATTTTGCATTTAAGGTTTTCTACATTTCAAATGTTCAAATTAATCATCATAAATCATATACTTTATACTAGGGCTATATATGACAATTCTTAAATTTCTAGCCCTCATTTGTGTGTTCAAGCGTATTTAAATGTTTGAATTATTTTACGTTTTTTATATATATAAAATTCCTATGGAATTTATGTTTCATCCATTTATCTTCTTATGTGACATATTGTGATCAATTAAGCAAAATTACTTATGTTTGCTATTCTAATTTGAGTTTGTACAATTGATAAGGTTGTGGTCATTCCCTCTCATATTCCCCATTCTCTCTCTTATTCGCTCATATTCCTCTCTTTTTGATGTTGACAAAAGGGGAGAGATAATTGATTGAATATACCAAAAGGGAACATACAAAAAGGGGAGAGAAAATTGAGTTACATTTGTATAAGCTAAGACATTGTTCTTATTAAAATATATAAGAGGGAGTATGGATTGAGGGGGAGCAATTTCATACTTATGATTTGAATCACTTCACAATCATTCTCTTAGGAGCATACATAATTTATTCTTTATCCTTTGCATATTCAATATAGATTGTCAAAATAAAAAAGGGAGAGATTGTTAGAGTAGGTTATTCAAACCTAAGTCAAAACTCTCTTTTGATCTTGACAATATAGATTGAAAGTTCTAATGTCAATTTTAAGTGTTGTTATTACAGTTTATAAGAGTTATCTTGTTTGGAATTCAAAATCTCCAACCTTGTAAAGTTCATCCAAATTCGTAGTATGTATATTCTAAATCACAACTGTGAAGCAATCATAAAAAAGGTTGAAGCTAAGCTAGAGGAATTCATGGGCTATTTCGCTGTCGCAACCCATCTAAAGATTGCAAAACCTTAGTCACAAAGGAATTCATAGTGGGTATAGTGACAAAGGAGGGAACCAACACCATAGCCACAACAAGCCAAATGTCTAAGGCAACCGTTAGAAATCAAAAATCGCGAGCGCGAAGGATTGATCGTAATCGTGACTCAAGGAGTTTAAGCTTCCTCAGCAAACAGGGGAATTCGCAGTCTTAGTCGCGCCCATGACAAAATGAACTTGCGATCGTGAGGTTTAAGATCCGTTAGAAAGACCAACAACTACTTTTCTTAGACAACCAATGGATAGCTGACATGTGGACTAGCTGTTAGACATAAGACGGGGTTTTTGCCGTAATTTTTGGCTCCTTAGTGCAAATTAAAAATTCATGACTGTGACTTCTACCTGACAAACATTTAATGCTCAATCTGCCTGACACATCTTAGAGATTTGTTAATAGTTTTAGAGTAACGTCTCTTTGGTATATGTGGACTATAAATACTTCACCAAATTGATGTAAATGTAAGAGGATAACCATTAAAATGTGCCAAAACTCTTGCTAAATTATTTCTCAACTTTAATTCTTTATTTCTTTGTACATAGTTTGGTGTGAGCTTTAAACACCTTGTATAAGTTTGAGAGTGAGCCTTAGAAAACTCTTGTATAGGTTTGAGAGTTAGCCTTAGAAAACTCTTGTATAAGTTTGAGAGTGAGCGTTAAAAAACTCTTGTATAGGTTGAGTGTGAGCCTTGGAAAACACTTGTAAGGTTTAGTGTGATCCTAAACACTTGGTTGAGTGTGAACCTTGGGAAAACACTTGTAAGGTTTGGTGTGAGCCTAAATACTAAGTTGAGTGTGACCTTGTAAAACACTAAAGATTAAGTGAAATAGCCAATTAGTGAATTAGGGAGTGAATGTAGGTTGGTTAATACCCGAACCACTATAAAACTCTTGTGTTCATTCTTCTCCTACCCTTTCTCTAATCTTTCATATTTGTGAGCTTCCTCTAAAATCAAAAGTCTAAATTTGCCACTAATTCAACCATCTCTTCTTGGTGCACTAGGGCCAACATAATTGTAATTTTTATTTTTTATTTTCTTCTCAAAATGAAACCAAAATTTGTTTAGCTAAACACATGCTTTGAATCTCTTAGGAGAGGGACTCTTGTTCAAATCCCATAGGAGGCAATTGAGACTCATCTTAATGTTAATACTATTTAATAAAATACCTAATTATGGCATTTTCTAATTTTTAATTGTATGTCTTTTTACTATGGCCTTATTTAACATATGTTAATTATCCCTCTTCTCGCTATAGCCTTTTTTAACTCGCTTCATTTTTGTGGATGATATATTATTATTTCACAAAGTTTCTATTCAATAAATGAAGGTGATTTCTAAGTTTTATAAAGCTTTTTGCATCTTTTCAAGTCAAAAGATGAGTGTCACTAAGACATATTTTTTCTATAAATAATGTGATTAATCGATAGATATATTTCATTATTGACGCATATGCTTCAAGAAAATGAAAATTTTGGGTAAGCATTTAAGAGTGTTGCTTCTCCATTATAGGGTTTAAAAGAAAGAATATGGTTATATCCTTGATAAGGTTTGCCAAAGGTTCTTGAGTTGGAAGTCTTGGAAGCTTTCTTTAGCTGATATAATAACTTCCACTAAAGTGATCCTTATGTTTATTTCGAGTTATGCCTTACAACCTACATCAACTCATATTGCTATGTGATATCATTAAAAAATAAAGTTGCCAATTTATTTATGGCATTTATAGTAGGAAGAATAAACCTCACTCATTAAATGGAATCCAATTATTAACCCAAGTAGTGTTGTGTTTATATGAGAGATTTAGTTAATAAGAATGAAAATTTTAGGAAATTTTAAGTAAGAGGGAGACTCTTTGGGTCAAGGTGGTTGGAAGCAAATATTGTGTTTTTGATGAACCCATTCATTCTTTGTTCCTAAAGGTTAAATATTCTAGTTTTGGAAACATATAATGCAAGTTTGGGGAAAAGGTTGTGGTGAGCCTGAGGTAGGTCATGAACAATGGTATCAAAATTCATTTTTGGAAGGACTTATGGTTAGATGATGATAGACCTTTTGTTTTATATTCTCTGACCTATATTTTAGAATTATATTCTAATTGAATGGTTGTTGACTATATGGATGATGATGAAAATTGGAATTAGTATGTTTTATAATCTTGGTTACCTTATCTATTCTCTTAAAAATTGCTTTACTGCGACCTCTTTATATCAAGGGTGGTAAAGATCAATTTTATTAGGTGGTTCAATAATTGGGACTGTATAATCAAGTTAGTATTAAGCCTAAATAATTTAACATTGTGTACCATTGTTCAAAGATGGATGTGTGTCTAGTAGTGGACAGGTTTTGAAGTGATAAATGCTTTTTATGATTTATTATGCATAAAAGAACTTTGACCAACATTGAAAGATAAAAAAGATATATGGGGAGTGATAGTGAGATTTATTTATTACATGAAAAGATTAAAGTCCATGCATTATATGATTGCTTACTTGTTAAGCAAGTATGGATATCTATCCTCTCATCTTTTATTGACTTACAACTTTTCTATAGGTAAGATTTTAGAATTGGTTTCTTGTGAACCTTCATTGTGTTCCCATCTGTAGTGATGAGTTAGGATGACAGTTGGTTTTTGTTATCACTTGTTTGATCGTTAGGCATTGATGATGGTTTTATCTTTTTTTTTCTTTAAAAAAAAGGGTTTATTTTAACTTAGAAGTGTTAAGTAAGTCATCATGTTGTATGTTATTAGCCTCATAATTATTGGCATAACCCTCATGTAAACAATGATGAAATAATGAGGCATGCCAATGTAGTAAAGAGATAAGGCAATTTTGGCAGGCTATCTTTGTTTATAGGTCAAAAGGTATCTCATAGGCTTGCCAATGTTTGTTTGCTAACATTGGCAGGAGTAGCCACAATAATAGGCTAAGGTGAATTGGCTAATCAGGACATAAATATTGAAAATTAGGGCTTACATAGGTGGTTATAGGTATTTATAAAGGATAAACACATGTCAGCATATTAGATAACATGTTTGAATGTTTTTCCTTACTACAATTGACAATTTTGATAATCTTAGGTAGACATATGAGAATTACCTAATAGTTTTAGGTGTTTATTTCCAATGTAAGAGAAATGGCCTTTTTCTAGTGACTACCTATGTAAATCATTGCCTTATGGTAAAAATCTATGCAAAGGATGATATATATGAGGGTCCTATTTTACTTTCTTTTATTGCTTAATGTGATAAGAATTGGTAAATTCTTTTCTTGAAATTTCTTACTCCTTAAATAAATTTTACTTGATTAAGTTTTATTGCCAATTATCCTATAAGTGTTGTTAAGTTTTAAATCTCCATTATTGTTTTAGAGGGTTTTAAATGTTGAACTAAGGTACTTGATTTACAATATAAGCTTATGTTTATGTGTTTTTTTTACCTATTGAAAATCTAAACTATTAAGCATTGCAATGGCTGGTGGTAACATAAAATTTGAAAGAAGGTGAATCATTTGTAGGCATTGCTGAGCATTCTGATACAATATGATGCTTCATATTCTTTGGTAGAATGTGTTACACATCTTAAAGCTATCATGAACTAATTGAGATTGAGAATGGATGAGGACTTTGCTAGAGTGAAAAGAGAAACAAAGGAAAATTTTCACAACTTAGTAATGATGAAGAAGGCCATTCATTATGAAGCTGCATGATCTAATGAAAGGAAATTCAAGTTTCCTAAACTAATGATGTGAGAAATGCTAACGATCTTGAGCATGTCCTTAACCATTGTGCTTATCATATTCAATCAAACAAAGGGTATTCACCTTTCTTTCTTGCATTTTGAGTCATTTTATAAAGATAATTCCTTAACATTATTTTATTAAGGCATGTACCAAACTGAGTAATCTTATGACATTGCAAAGGATAATATGAGTCTTTGATAAATGAGTATATGCAAAACCTAGCTAGCAATCTTATGGCCCAATCATTCATACTTCGCATTTTTCAACAAATTGCTTAGCTCCGTATCTTAATTCCATCATTTCTAAATATCATCTCTAAGTTTGAAACTATCAATTCAGGTGATCTGCTATTGTTTTAGTTTCATTATTAGATTTCTTTATCATTTTAGTATTCCTTAAGATAAGTTAAAAACACACAAATATAAAAAAAGGATAATCTTCATTACTTAGATAATTTTTTTGACAAAAAAAAATGATAGGCTTAGGCATTATGTCAAGTCTTATTCTATTTCACAACCTCGTCCTCTTCTTCCTTACCCTCTCTAAGGAGTATGTCCCTTACATAATCAAAATCTAAGTCTAGGTATGTTTTGCTTAGCTCGTGCCTTAGTTTTACATTATGATTGAAGTGGATCTTAGTCATATCTTTATTTGTGAGAGCTCAAGCATTTTGATCCTTCTGCTTCTAAAGGGCTACTTCTAATCCATCTTAACAACTTTTTCTTATAGCTTCTTTTTTATTTTAGCTAGCTTGGCATTTTTCTCTTACTCTACCTTTAGTGCTTCTTGGATTGCATTAAGAAGCCTAACCACTTCTTTAACTTGATTTATGGTGTCTTGGTGATCTTTCATAAGTGAAGCTAGGCTCTTTGTTGGCCCTTGGCACTAAGAAGGGAGGGTTGAATTGGTGTAAAAAAATTAAAACACTGTTTGTGTCTAACGGCTAGTCCAGGTCTCATCTTGCCATTGGTTCACCAGGAAAATATAGTTGTTGCCTTTCAACTACTCATAAAAGTCGCGGTCGTGATTTTCCTTGTACAGGCCGTGACTTAGGACGTGAAATCGTCTACCAAAAATATTCATCTTCTTCTTCATGATTTGCGGTCACTATCCACAAGTTGCCATCACAATTTTTGTCTTCCAACGATTACCTAGGACACTTGTCAAGATGTGGTTGTGGACTTGATTTCCTCTTGAGTTACTTTGAATTTTGCGGTTGCGACTGAGGCATGACACTCATCGCAAATTCATCTGTGACTTTGGCTCTCCTTTCCTTGAATTGGTTGTGGCAGAAAAACGGGTTGTGAATCCATCTGTCTAATTTGCCAACATGCCTTAGTCTAGTTCGCGGTCGCAATTTATGAAGTTGCGGTCGCGAATTAGGTGACACTTTGCTTTCTTTGAAGATTAAGGACTTCATCCAACTTCAAATATAAAGACTAACTAAAAGTTGCAAAACAACACTTAATTGAATCATTAGAATTGATCAATCTCCTTTGTTATGATCAAAAGTGGTTTAAGACTTAGGATTAACCATCTAGTCCAACACTTTCTTATGTCTTCTTTAAATTTATCTTTAACTCGAATGACTTTTGTGCCTCTTTATCAACTGTCATCAATTTACTAAGCACAAACTCTACTATGGTAATCTGTCTGAATCCATACTTTGTCAATCAGAATGGCAATGGAGTGGAGATTTCGTCATTTGCTGGGATCCACCCCCAACGGAGTGGGAAATCCCTACCTTTTCTCTCTTATAAGGCAGGGGAGGTGATTAACCCCTAGGACCATGGGTCCCCATGAGGACCCTTGAAGTGGATCCCCGTAAGGGCCCAAAAAATTAATATATATATTTATATTTATTAGACGTATATATACAATTTTTTATATACAATTATGTATGTTTATATATTCATTAATTTATAGTAAAAATATTTTATTTTACAATTTAATAAATTATATTTTTTAAAAATAATTTTAAAATAACAAAAAAGTATAAAAAATTTTACTTGCAGGAAATTCCCATGGAGGTTGGGATGATGGGAAAATTCCTTCTATCAAGAGGGTGGGCAGGGGATGAAGGATAACCTGTAACAACCATTTTCATTTATAAAACATGGCATTAATGTCCAAAAATGCATATGCATAAAGGTTTTATTCATCATACATACACAATCCAACATATATTTAATGTACATATATGTTAACTAATGTTCAAGGCTAATGACTATAAACTAGTTCCTATCTAGATGTATGTACATGAAATAAGGAGAGAGAGTTGAAATTCAATCGATGACCTGTGGTCCATATGTCTCTATGCAAAATTCTAAGCACCAAAGTTTCCAATCCTTACGCTTCAGTATCTAAAAAATATATTTACTATTTGGTAAGTTGCAACTCAATGAATAAAAATAATAATCATATTCTTATGGCATAACCAGCAATCAAATATCATTAGGATACATTACAAGTATAACAATTGTCTATACAAGTGCAAGTGCAATAGATTGATTTTTATTGTGACCTTGCAAGATAAATACTGATCCTGGGAATTCATGTGATTCAAGTGACATTTCATTTTGCTGGCCAACATATAACAAGTGAATATCAATAACATATGCCAATAGGACATTTTGGTCCCTTTTCCAAGTGATTTACAAGTGTTTGACAAGCTGGTCACAACATTCTTTTAGTTCCATAGGCAAGTGTTCATAACAATGATATACCAAGGAATCATTAAAAGCATATAATTCTCACTTGACTTGTATCCACATGTAAAGTGTAACAATTCAATCAAATATACATTTAATAGAACATAATCATATCATAAAATTATCACACATACACATTAGAATCTAATTACGGTTTTTACTCACCTTTTGATGTAACCAACCTTTATGATAGGTTTGGTTCTCTCTCTAAGGCTTCCTCAAAGTGTTTAGATCCTAAAATTTGATACATACATGGTTATAAGTATGTCAAAATGATTATGAATGTTTGGTATGCAATTATAACATGATTCATGCAAATGGACCTAGTGTTTATGCATATTTTCCTTATATGGAAGCCTGAGCTTGCTACACTCTCACAACAATAACTCTAAATATACTTATCCAAATGACTTCATTATTTTTTTAAATAAACTAAACACATAATGATAGAACTTACTCAAATTTCAGGCCAATATAAGATATATAGAAAATGTGGTGAATTTTTGAATTTTTTAATGTCATCTCAGTCTGAGTAGGTCTTACATTCTTGGGTATGTCTCAAATTGTGCATATCAAATTACAAAATTGATTCACCAGCAGTCACAAAAAATATAAAGGAAGATTTTTCATGTTTATTCATTGTCTAATTCAGTCTATAAAGTCATCAAAACAAATGACCAATCTCAGGGTGAGCAGGTTTTTCAACATAGTGACAATCAGTCATGATGAAGGGGAAATATCTCAACAACCATGTTGGATTTGGCAAAAAATATTTCACAAGCATACAGATAAGACATAAATAAACAACTTTAAAGTTTGGAATATCATCAAATTTTGAATCTATGACCATCAAATTCTTGGAAAATAGTACTATAAAATTGATGAGGTTTCATTTAGGTACATGGTTTGTCCCAATCAATGAGCCATATATCTAGCCACATAACAAATCAATCGAAACTAATTTATAGGTATTTAGAAGGGACATAACCCTACAAATTTCATGTTTTTCACTTTATCAAAATCGGAACATAAAGTAATCAAAATATATGAAAACAAAAAGACTGAGGTGATTTCAATTGGTCATGAACTAGCCCTAATGAAGGAGCTACATCTCCGCACACACACCAAATGAAGCAAAATTGTTTAATATGAAATTAGATAGGAGATAAATATACAAATTTCATATTTTTCACTTTCCCTAATTCCTCTTCTAGGGTTATGAAATTGTGGGTGCAACAGGCTGCTCTAACAATAAAACTAACACAATCAGCTCTTGTTCTCTTGGATTTCAACTTCTATCCAAGAGTTTTACCTCAAATACTCTATAATTCTCACTAACCATGCATGATTAACATGTCATAAGGGGTTAATTTCATGTGGGAAAAAGATAAATTAACTTACCTCTTGTTCTAGAATCAAAAAATCTTAGGAATCTTTCCTAGGCAGCTCACTCTTCTCCCTCTCCTTCTTCTTCTTCTTTTTCTTCTTCCTTTCTTTCTTTCTTCCTTTGCTCTCTCTTTCTTCTGTTGTACCTTACATCTAAACTCTCTATTCTGATCCTAAAGGGTGAAAAATTCCACTTGTAAACCTATTGCAACAAGACAAAATCATGGTGTTTCACTTCTATTAGTTGGAAGTTCACTTTCCTCTTTTAGTTCCTCTTTTATACTCCTTAAGCATGCCCATCCATCTCCTAATCCCTAGATGCTCCTAATACTTTTAAATAAGCTATAAGACACCATTATTTATGATACTATAAAATGCACACAACGTAAGACAGTTTTCCATGCAACTATACGAAAATTACATATATGTTCAAGAGCCCCAAATAAGATGGCACAAGTGTCATCATTGTGCTTATCCAATTCACATGTCTAAATGATCATTTATCTAATGCATAGGTTCATGTGGGATTTCAAATAATTTATGCAATGAATATGTTCATATGATAATGCCAATAAATATGGATGGGGATGTTACATAACCCCTTGCCCTGCCCCTCTCCGTTTCCATTCATATTTGTTGGACATTTAAAAATCAATTAAATAGTTACCTTAAGACTTAGCAGTCTAGCTCAGGCTGATAGCTGATGTGTGGAAAGATTTTTTGAGATGTTCTTCATCACTAGGTAGCACACACATCTTACCTTGTGTCTTGCTCAATGAATATTTATTTATAGAGTAGCTTTTCCATATTTGTTTTTCAAGAAAGCCTTTAAGTAAGGGCAATGGTTTGGATTCCTTGAAAGCATAAATAACTCCTCATCCAAAGTCATTTTTGTATAATTAGTTTAGGCTTTCTTTATAAGTTATGGTGCTTTTACCTCTATTTACCCCTCTTAATTTAGGATTTATTCAGCTTGTTCTACCACATCTTACATTAGTTTTAATTTTCCATTAGTGGTCATAGGCTCCTCAACCAGCTCTTTAACGCTAATTTTCTTTCCTGTCAATTTTTTCAAATGCCCTTTTGGTACCTTAACAAATCATTGATCAACTTGAACTATTTGGTTTCCTCTTTTCCATATGTTTCTTGATCACCTTTAAATCCATTTCTATAAAACACACTAGTATTAATATGTGTTACTAAATAGAATAAAGGATTGAGCTTATAAATTGTACCAATTAATGATTTGATGGGGGTAATAAGTCTCAATTATTGGATTTAGCTTGGGAGTTTTTAGTAAACGAAGCTTGTTTTGATGATTACAAACACATATAAAAGCTAACTCTTTTTTGAGTTTGTGTGTTGGATCTTGTAGGTACATCAATTTTTTTGATCAAAGGCTTTAAAAAGAAGCATATTTATAGAAACTTTGAGTATTCAAAGACAATGAGTGTTATTTCATTTCAACAGGCATTGTAACTTCATCAATAAACGTTGAAGATTCTTAACAGGCATTGAAGTGACATCCAAATATGAGTTAAGGTTTCTGAACCCCTCAACATAAACTCTCTCATGGTATAACATGTGTTGGATGCTGAAAACTCTTGAGCTTTAATAGCTAACCTTCCCAAAAGGCATTGTAATTTCACAATGTGGCTCATCTTTACCTCAATAAATGTTGCATTTTTGTAACAGGTGTTGAACGAAAATGACTTGAACTGAATAAAACCCTGGAAGTCTTGACACGAGCATTGGACTTATACCAATGGACGTTCGAAAAAACCTAGGCAAAGCTAGAGTTTCTAGACCTTCTAATGAGAGCTTATCAAATGTTCAATAGGCATTAGGGCACCTTTCAACGGGTATTGAACAAAAGCCAACAACCATTAAAACACTATACAAAATCTTGAAAAACAGAGCATTAAGTTCACAACCTCATTGAGATTTACAATGGGCATTGTCCATATCCCAACAAGAGTTGAAGTTTAATTCCAATTGGCGTTGAGAAGCTCTAACAATCATTAAAGGAATTGGTGACTAAAAAATTGAGAAAGTCAGAAAAGGAGCATTTAGACATATCTCTCTCTAACAGCTAGTTTTAATGGGTGTTTCAATAAAATCAATGATCATTGAAGTTGTAATTTCACTCAACAACAAGCGTGGAGACTATCCAACATGCATTGAATGACTACTTTATGACATATAGTGACAACATTCTTTCTAATAGCTGTTTCGTGTTTCTACCTATCAAAGGACTCTTCTATAATAAAACCAAGAAGATAAAAAGGAAAAATGGTAAAAAATGAGTTTATTCTATTGTGAAAACTATCTTAAATAAAAAGGGTTAAACGAGTGTGATCTAGCTTCAAGGAAAGATCAATTGTCGAAGCTTGCTTAAGACTTCATAAAAAATAGAGTTGAAGAGCAAGCTTAAGACATCTCTTAAAACTCACCACCAAGTCAAACATAATTTGTGAGTTTGATCATTATTGCTTATTGCTTGAGTGCGAGTGTTCTTTCACATCTTTATTTTGCAAATTCTTTAAAGAATGGTTTTTGTTTTAGGGGATCTTAGTAGATCTAAACCATTTTTATGGAAGGTTTAAGGTAGCACTTATAAACTACTTTGGGAAATGGTCTTAGTAGCACCCATAAATCTACTTGTAATGACTTAGTAGTGCCAGGAAACTACTACTATTGTAAAGGTGATTGTTAGCACTTGGAATCTATCTTGATAGTGAAAGTCTCTAGTGAAAGACTAGAGGAGAGGATGTAGGTAGGACTATACCGAACCTTTATAAATTGTTTATGTCGATTTCTCTTTATTTTGGCACTTAGTTTTCATTGGTTTTTACTTACCATTGCACCATTCAACCCCCATTCTAGTGCACCAAGGGATAACATCAATCAACTTAATAACATTCATTGGTCATTTGTTATTGTTAAAAGTTTTTTGGCCATCTCTTTATCTTGCTTTGACACCCTAATCTAGACATTCCTTTCTTCCTCAATTATCCACTTTCTTGGAAACCTTCTTTCTTCTTTGTAAGAGATGATGAAAAACTTATGCTTTCATTTCTTGATTAATAAAGGTAAAATGATTGAAATACTGTAAGCTTGGTTATGAGGCAATATGCTAGTGGTCTTCCCAAGTCTAGAACATTATAGTGTATACCTACTTTGTCATCCCTTGAGCTAGTAAATATGCCCTTACTAGCATTCTCATCCTATTTAGTTCTATTTGAGCTATGGATAGTTGAAATGCCTTCAATATTTTTTGCATAAAGTTTGGCATAGGAAATCTAATATCGACCTTTAGATCTTTCTCATATATCATAAATTGGTTCAATGTTAATTCTATGTCTACCCTTATCTCTTTCACGGGTATTGATATCGTGTATTCTGAAGAAATTTTGTATCTTCGACAAATTTTTACCAACTTTCATTCAAGTCATTTTACTTTATTCTTTAGAAATGCGAAGGTCACTCTTCATTTCTAATAATTCTATTGAAATGGTAGCCTCTGTCAGCTCGACACTTTGATGGCTATCTTGAGCATTTTCTTTAAGCTGTTGGACCTTTTTTTTTTTTCTTCGTCCTCATTTTTTGCTTCTCATTTTTCTTAACCTTTTGTTTTTCCCTTTCTATTGGGCTGGTCATTTGTACTCTCTCTCTCTCTCTCTCTATACTTCTTTTCTCCATTATTCTTAAACATGTAGTTTTAGAAAGAAATGCTTTTATAGAGTCATATGGTTTTAGGGAGGAAGAAGATCTAATTCTATAGAGAGTGATGATCTAACATTAAAATAACAAATAAAAGTAGATTAAAAGGGGAAAAAAAGAATCACTTATAGAGAAGCTTTTGCAATCGATAGTGGCACAAAAATAATTTTCCATAATAATACTTCCTTATGTTGTTCACTGCCAGATTTTAAAGCTAGAAAAGGTCACTTAAAATGCCTTAAAGGAGATAAAGGGACATCTATTACCATGGCTACGGTTTTTTAGGAAACATTCCTTTCATAATGATTCTTGATGAATGGTTTCCATGTGGCTCAGATAGTTTTATATTCAAGAGACATGTTGGGTTTTTAAAGAAAAACATTTTACCTTTGATGTTAGTTTACCTTTTTCTCATATCTTGATCTTTACCACTTTGGTCATTCTTTATTCATGCTCAAGTTTAACATGTGCTTGGTGTCTATTAACTCAGATCTCTTAATTTTAATACTTTAGTTGACATTCTAAGATGTAAATAAACTCAAAATATGGTGGAACATTTGATATTACCCTCTTTAACATAGCTTAACCTAATTTATCTATTACACACATTTTGGCTCAAATTAGGCCAACACCACATAATAAGATTAGCTCAGCCCATCATTCACCATATTTGGCTCTCTAGCCCAAATCCATTTAGAGAAGAATGACTCATCCCCATTCAACATTAGGTTCAAATCAAAGCTTGGCTATGAAGGGCTAAAGCTAAACCTTACCTAAGTTAGGAAAAGTCCTTTCTTTTTAAAAGCCTAAATGTCTTATAATCAAACTAAAGCACTAATGAGGCTTGTATTACATAATTCTTTTATACAAGTTGCTAAATCTACTTCTTATTGGAGCCCAAGCCTATGTTTGCTTAGTAAGTAAGCTTGAGCTTTGTGAAGGTTGATAATTATGTAGTAAAAGGTATGTTAGCTTATTCATCCTTTTCTTATAGAATAAAGATACTACCACGAGAACTACCTATATAAGGAGCTCCCAATTAGGTTTCTCATTAACTTTGTCTTATATACTTACAATTTTTAAGAATTAATCCTGACAATAATTGTAGTGGACATCTATTGGACTCCCTTCTCACCTCTTTCCTATTTTATAGGCCCTAACTAAAGAAACTTAAGACTATCAACTTAGTACTAACTAATTCATCAATATTTGACCCATAAATATATAATGGATGGTTTTATTTTATTCTTTGGATTTATTTAGAAAATGCATGTCCTGCCTTTCTTTCTTTAACTTTGTGTTGTATAGTTTTCTTCTTATCTCACTCCCCTCAAAAGTAACTTAATTTTTCTCAAAGTTTACATAACTTTAGAACTTGATTTAGAGATAAAGGAATGCAATTAGGTTAGATATTATACATGCATTACAAAGAAGAAAAAGGAATATAAAGATAATAAGGTGCAATAAAAGATTTGTTTACCTAAGATATGACCATCTAACATCCTTATTATCTCAAGGATGTTAGTTTATATGTAAGTCCATAATCATCTATATAGGTGGCATGTTTAATATATATTATGTTATATGGGATGCATGATATTATGTAAACACGTGATATCTATACATAATCATACCAATGTATGATCCTCTAATAGGATTAAGATAAAAAAATCCCACATGAAATTATATTATGTAGTGTCTTTTTTTATTTTAATATGAGCCTCAAATTCTTTTTACGCTAGATTTGTTGAGTCACTTAAGGCCTTTGTAAAATGAATATGCCTTATGTTATAATAAGGGGTCCTACTTAACCATTTTTATATTATCTTAATGCATACAACTTGATCATGTAGGAATTAAAGGCGTGATTAAGGGAACACATATGATATGTTTGCGATAAGAAGTTCACTTAATTGATCTATGAGTATTTAAGAGTTATATATCATGTGATTGATAAATTACTTACCTTTAATATTTATTTTAATTTATCGAGCCACTCGAGATTGAGTAAATGGAATGAGGTCCTATTCCACTAAATGCTCTAATTGCTTGAACACTCATTTTAATAGTGGAAGGCTATTAATTCATAACACAATAGTAAAATAATTGATTTAAGTTAACAATTAGACTTATTTAAATTAGTAACTTATATATGTCTATGAAACTAATTTAACGTTTATCTTATATGTTATGTCCATGGAACTAATTTAATGATTATGTCATATTTCTCTTCGCAACATATTAGATGCTTATAATCTTATTAGTAGAAACTTTCTTTATTCATATCTAAATCTTATAATTATTTTAAGATAACAGAAATGCCATTATGTTTTTAAGAAATTATTGATATTCATCCTTACTAAAGTCAAAACTGTCAAGGAGGTGAATACATACAATCATCATAAAAATGATGATGAGCAAGCTTTTTATATAATGCCTGAAAGTATGACTACCAAGCTCTAAAGACAACATGAGAGCATGAATGTAGGTACCGTCATTGTGTATCTCAAAGAGTTGTTTGATAGGTAAGAGAGGGTTAAGAGGTAAGAGACCTCTAAACTTTGTTTAGTTGTAAGATGCAAGAAGACTGGCAACCTATATATGTTGAAAAGGTTTGATTATATTAAAGAACTAGTGTAATCGAGCTTTAGTATGGATCATGAGCTAAGCATAAACTTAGTCTTGAGATCTTTACCTCTTAGTTTTTCACAATTAATCATGAACTTTAATATGAATAAGTTAGAGGCAATCTTGCCTAAATAGTTGAAAAATGCTAAATACTGTCAAAGGTTCTTTAAATAAAGAAAACATTTTCATCCTCATGGTTGAATCTTTAAGGACTAAAAAGAGTTAAACTCAATAAAGAAGAAGAACAAAAAGCCTAAAGAGAATGTAGGTACCCTTACTGGTGAAGTTTAAAAACTCAAGGGAGTTTGCCGTTATTATAGTAAGGAAGGCCATTAGAGACGGAATTGAAAGAAGCACTTTGAGACTGACAAGATAAAAAAGGCTAAAAATGCCTTATCTTTAGGTATGATTTGATTAATCAAATCATTTTCTTTTGATTTAGTATATGATACTATTCTATAATTAAATGTCTTGTATAAGATCAAAAGAAAAATGAAGAGCTTGGATAGATGAAACTAAAAGACTTACAAGGTGTTGTAAGTATTAGTTAGTTAATATTATAAACATTTTATTCATTTATGAAAAAATTTATTTTGAGTTTTAATAGAATAATGAATACTTATTTTTCTATGTACTATTAAACATTTATTATAATCAATAATACTAATGGATGGTTTTTGTTAATGTTAAGTTTAGTAGTTATATTATTAATTTCTCAAACCATGCTTTACTTGAGAATGATTGATTAGACAATACTTGTAGAAATTAATCCAAACTCCTGCGACAATGACCTAGCTATAAGTAATAAACTTACTTTAATGAGGCTCGCAATTTGGGCGAGACCAGCATTAGGATTATGAAATGTGCCTAACTTTATCTTCGCTGTACACTTTGGTACATTATGTCATAAACATAACATTCATTATCATAAATAATAACTTACATTATTCATGACTTTGAATTCTTAAGAATTAACTAATGGGAGTTAAGGAAAAAACTAAGCTTAATCCCTTAATTCATTTTTTTTCTTTTTCCTTTTCTTTTCTTTTCTTTCTTTTCATTTCTATCATAATATTTGTTTTATGAAATATACTCCTAATATGTTAAAATTGCTAGAATTTAAAAGTGGAGGTGTAAATCTTACTCTAATATTTTCATCATTACCATCATACGTTAACATTTGTTTTGTTAGTATAACTTTCAACATTAATATTTATTTCACTGTTTAATATTTTCTCAAACTAATTCTTACAATCAAATCTTTACTAACATTATGAGCATTTAAGAATATATGACATACAAACCTTAAATTTGAATATTTAGTACCTTTACATATCATCTCTTCTCTTAAAACATAACATAGGCAACTATGAAAAATAATTACACTCCTTTTAACAAGCAAATAAAAGTGAAACTTGAAATTTCTATCTTCTAACTTTTACTATTCATCCATATCATCATTTACATAATCTATAAAACAATTGAGAGGTGTGTGTTGGCATGTGTTTTTAAGGGAAACTCAGTGAGTGATTTTATTTTATTATATAACTATTATCATGGATGAAAAAAAATGCTCACATGCCATTTTATAAATGCACTTTTAAGAATATTTTTCTTATTTATATGGCCCATATCATTTCACTTAAACATAAGCATAACATAATAGATATAAGTAGTCCAAATCCATGAAAAGCCCTTTTTAAGGCATAATAAAACATGTCATGTCCTTTCTATTTACTCGATCATTAATCTCGAGGGGGGGAAAAGAGGGGTCCTCACTTGGTGGCTTAACATAGCATAAAAAATCTTACCATACGGACGTTTTCTCACCCACTATGGTCATGCATGCATAACATAAACATAAACATATCAAAACATTATTGTCATTCAAATTTTATAGCTATCTATGACATATAGTTCCCATGTCAACCCTTAAATATCATCACAACATGTATATTTAAATGCATTTCACATAACATCCATTTATCCTAGCCTAGTCACACTAATGCTTATGATTTTATACATAAAATAATTTGGCATAAATAGGTCTATGCTTAAACTGATTATGCATAAATGCCTTTCAAAAATAATTACATAATAAATAAAACCACTTACCTCGATTTACTGAATCCATAATGATCTTTTTCCTTTCTCTAACTTTATGACCATTGGATTTTGAATTGCTAGGATACGATCCCAATGATGAAAAACTTATTGAATTCACCCCAAAAGGTTAAAGAAAATAATGCCTAAGAAAGAAAGAGCCTGGACAAACCTTGAATCAAACCTACCCCTCAAACGCCTAAATCAAAGGAGCCTAATTTGAAATTATGGGAGTGGTATGTACAAATAACATAAGATCTATACATATAAGTCCCTAAAGTCCAAGTAATAAGAAGCTTTTGAAATAGTAACCAAGAATGCCAAAATGGCTATATAAACAAGTCACTATTTGTATAAACAATTTTAAGACCCTAAAACTCTAAAATATTCATTGATCTTATCCTTGGAGAGAGAGAGAGAGGAAGAGGTAAGGATAGGGTGCAATCCATGATGCATCCATTTCCCTTAATAATTACCCACCATTTAGAGGGTTGAAAAAAGGCTAGAAAGACCTAAGTGTAAGACCTAAAACTTAGTTCTTAGGGGGTCTCTCATAAATGAGGATTCTTTGTCTTAAGTGATGAGCATGAAGAGACTAAATTTGATGAAATGGTGATGATTTTAATGATATAATGATGACTAATTATGATATCATATGAATTAGAAAAGGTGAATATAAAATATGAAGGTGAAAAATTCTAAGTCATAATGAGGAAATAAGTGAAAGTTAAGATATGTAAGTATGCATATGTAAGAAATGATAAGGATATGTTAAAAGAAATGAATAAGGATGATGGAAGCTAAGATATAAGCTAAGTTAGGCATATGAATTTGGATGGTTACTAAGGTATGTAATTGTGCTTAATGTGTGATGAAATGACATGTAAATGAAGTTTTTTAAATGTATTTTAGATGCCTAAAGTTTTTATTTGAAGTGTCTTAAAGGAAAAAAGGAAGTCTTGGATAGTTGCATAGTTGTCCTGTCTTAATGTTGTTGCATATGTTTGCTTAGTGTGTGCCAAATTTGTGTGCCTAATGTACATTTAAATGACATGATAATGATTTGTTATAGATGTATTTTAGATTTCTAGAGTTAGTATTTAAAGTGTGTTGATGAAAAGAACAAAAGGTTAGAAGCAAATCTTCAGAAAGGTTTGAATGCTTTATTTGGGGAATTTTGGTCTTTTCATACCCTTTCATCTTTATTTTCTACCTAAACATAATTCTAACTCCATTTTTAATTATTATTAATACCTAAAATGTTGCCTAAAGTATATTATGGAAAAAAAAGGTGGAAGCATAACTTTATGGGTTGGAAGTAGAATTTTTAGTGGACTTTTTTTAGAATTTTTTATTTGGGCATTTTAGTCTTTTTACACCTCTTTCTCTTTATCTTATTCCTAATCACGACTACAACCCAATTTTCATCAGATTTCAGTAATCCAAAACTTAGTAAAATCCTTCCAAAACCTTTCCTCCATCCATGGCTACCATATCAAGTTAGGAGAATCAAGTTTGCTCATCCATCTTCTTCTATCTTTTAAGCAAGTTGGTGACTTTATTCTCTTTATTTCAAGTAAGTTGTAATCAGTCATATTTATTGTATATTTGTTATATGTTTGAATAAGTGTGTTTGTAGTGTTTTTGAGCTTGGTGGTAATGGAAGAGACAAAGTTTGGTGTTAGTTTGACATGAAAAGTGATTTTGTCTTCAAAAAGAATCATAAAAGTGCTTGAAAGGTATGAGTTGTTTCTTTTAATTCTTGGTGGTTAATGGTTAACTAGATGTTAATTAATGCTCTTATATTGAGTTTTGTTGGTGTTTTATGCCTTGGTCAAACAAAAGGCAATATTGATGTACTATATTGAAGCTTTCAAAGGAGTTGATGTTTATAAATTGATTACATGAATTCTTGATGATTATTGAGTTACTAATTGTTAATTAGCATCGTAATATTTATGTTTAAAAGGAGAATTAAAGCTTTAATGGTGTTTTGCACATTAGTTGAGATGGAGGAAATATTGGTATCTTAATAGGCTTTATGAAGTCCTTATGTAAATGAAGAAAATTGATATTAAATTGAGTTTCTTAATATTGATTAACACTCTAGACCTTATGATTAGTGTTCTATGTGAATGGAGAAGATGTTCTTCATTTATATGGGGTACGATGATACATGAATATCTTAGTGAGTATATGGATAGTTTATGATGATAAATGAAAATGTTAATGAATTTATAATTATAAATTGATGATTATAAAATGATTTAAGGATTATAGTTATGGATTTTGACATGATTTAATGGTGATGTTAAATTTGATATTATGAATGAGATAACAAGAAAATGGTGACAATGAACTAAGTATAAAGGATGATAGTTATGTTATAAGCCAAAATTAATGAATGTTGTATTTACATACTTGATTAATGTTTAGGACATGATTGTCCTTATAAGAGCTTTTGCTCCATTATGGTATATGTCATGTTTGTGTTATGTGTTCAATGGATGAGTCTATCCATAATGTTATAGTAATAATGTAATGGATGTTTTAGGCATGTGTGGGGGGGAGATGATTAAGTATGGATAAAGCTAAGAGTAAAGCTATGGCAAAGAGATAAAATAAGATCAAAACCAAAGTAAGGAAGGGATAAAGCTAGCAATGAAAGGTGAGAGATTTTATTATGGTTTTTAATGTCCATTGCATACACACATCATAAATTTATATATAGGCCAAAGTAGGCCAAATTATGTTATTATAAAAGTCATACACATTTATTTGAATGAAATGAAATGTCATAAATGCAATGCTACATTTAATTGCCATGTGATGAGAGGGTCGTTCAGGAAAGAAGTGGGAATCCAAAAGTCATAGCTAGTTATGCAAGGATGATATGACCAATATATGTAAATGAAATGTTATGCATGCATGACACAGTTGGTAAGGAAACTATCCCATTTGAGAGAAAGACGCAGCTGATGAGGCAACTCTCTATTGAGTGCACGATTGGTGAGGCGACTCTCATATGTGAGAAAGATAAGTAAACCAAGTGAAGATTTCCATGGACTTGACTATATATAATGTTTTACTATGTAAATGATGTATACAGATGATGTGCTACGTAGCTAGAGATGCATTCGTGTAAAGACTTTAGAGCATGCATATGGATAATATAACCTGATTGGGTTTACCATAAGGAGCACACCCCCCTCCCCCATACACAAATTGTTTTGTAGGTTAAGCATATGATTGATATCATGATTGATGGCTCAAGGTAACTTATAAATGAAGGTTTTATTTAATGTATCATATATTATTAAGGCATTACATTATTTCTTTGTAGTTGCCTATAATAGTGATGTATATGTATAATTAGAAGAGTTATAAACATATTAAAAAAATTTTAAGTTATATCTTGTATTCTTAGTAATCTTCATAAAGTCTAAGTTATGAATAATAAGATATGTATGTGTTTAAGGTTTAATGTAAAATGATTATGATGCATGATTAATGGAAATAATGTAGAGGCATACTAAGATTTATGGCCCATGTAAGATAAATGTTGAATTCTTTTGAGAATGAAAGGAATGTTATGGCTAAAGTGACCTTAAGTGGACCCTTAATTTTAGGATTGTCAAAATGGGAGAGTTTTGTGCTTAATGATGTATATATAATGAAGGTGAGTAATGGTAAGAATAAAAAGGAATCGATTATTGAGTCTAGACTCCCCCACTCATGACATGATAATAAATGAATTAAATGGCTATAGTATAAAATAAGAAAGTCTTTTATGGAATGTTTAGGATCAAGCTTAGCTTGAATCCCTATCTTTCATTTGTATTATCCTAAGAATCTAAATGGGGTAAATGAAAGCTAAAAATGTTTATAGGTTAATAAGTATAAATTTTAGATTTAACGTATCGAATAGCTTACAAATAGGCCTTAACCATGATTAATTAGGCTTGTTATTGGTTCTGAAGGCCTTAAGCCTTTCCATTCCCTAGGGCTGGCATGGCTTAAAATCTAGGTCGTGATACCAAGGAAGTGCTATAAAAAAATGAAAACTCTAACCTTAAAATACCCTCCATTATAGAAACTAAAGTGCTTATTCATTATCCTAAGAGATTCAAGGTAAAAGACTAAGTTTTGCTGCCCTTAACATTGATATCATTACATTTTAGAGGAGATTTCATCATTTTGGTGCCTTTAAAGGCTAAGAGCTAACCCTTAGGTCATATTACGCCTCCTTTCCCCCTCCCCCTCCCCCTTCTTCTTCTTTCTTTCTTTTTTTCATTTTCATATCTTGCATGCATTGAGCCTAGTGGTTTGTACAAAGCTCTTTATAGTTTACACAAATCACAAGTTGGTATGTATAAACCACATACCTTGTACATGGGTACCATTCACAAAATGCATTCTTTTTTATTTTCCTTTAGTTTTTAGTGATTCTTTTTATTTATTGAAACCAATAATGGATGAGATTAGGTGGATTGTACTAACTAAAAAGCTTCATCCATAATGTTTTGGCCATATTACATAAATAAGTAATATTTAGTAGATGTTAAACACATTTTATATGTTATATTTGCTTTGCTTTTTTTTTTTTTAATCTCTTTAAACATGTGTTTGGGAGGAAGATATTGGGAGAGGTTACTAAACCAATGTCTCCTTTGATTTCCCTTGGTTTTATGGTTACTTATTGTGTTATGTTTATTCTTGTCACAATATTGGAGAAGGTTAAGTTGGCCTTCCACATGACCAAATTGATCCCTTCACCATCCTTGTGGCATAAATTATAAATATGCCCTATTTAGGTGAGCTTTTAAGCACTAAGGATTCTAATTTGTGACTTTTAATATGCTGTCTATTTAAGTTTCCTTATCATTTTGATATGCTAGTCATCTTTTTGCATTAGCATGCATCCTAACCCCTTTCATGGCTGAGATTGCTATCCATGTTGCTTTTGATATATTAATAACATTTAGGGTAGTTTTGGTGAGATAGTAGGACCTTATGACCCCCATAATTCTATCCACATTCCACCAAATGAGGATCTAGCCCTCTATAATTGTGTTTACTATTACATATGTCCTTTATGATGATGCTATACCACTATTATATCATATGCCTTCTTATTTGTCATTTGAGCATAATGAAATAAGTAGGAAAGTAAGTTAAGCTATAATTGACTCATAATATGACCAATAATGATGGACATTTAGGGGTAAGTGGTTATGATACTCGTAAGTTAAGGTGAGATTTACATTGTCCTTACTCTTTTATGGTTGGTTTGGTTAGATTTAGGGGATACCTTCTCTTTCATGTTTAATTCTTTCATTTCAAAGGCTAATTTATGTTTGGTTTTATAACTTAGAAGGGCCAATTAGTGCATATTTAATGTTTATCCATATGATTGCATGAACTCCCTTTTTACACTTGATAATGTACCCTCATCCTATGGTGAATACTTGTATTGTGTGATTAATGTGAATAGGTGAAAACATAATAGATGTATCGCTAAAATCATTCTCAGGTTGACTAAAAAATTAATGAGGATAAAACTTATAAATATGAACCAAAGATTCTCAAAGGTCCAAACCTTAATGTCCGGACAATTTAGGGGTGCCTAACTTCTTCTCCATACCGTATCTAATTCCTAACCCCAATCTCTAATAGGGTGAAGATGGTTTAGGCCTTCTAGTTAACCTATTAGGACTGGAACCCTGTTTTCAATCAAAGTCAGAGGCAACTCCAATCAAGTACCCAGGTATTACTAAAGTATTACCCCTTTGGACCTTGGTTGGTTGTTTTTCAAAAGGGCTTCTACTTATCAAGAGGTCTCCCTTTGAATATCGTGATAATCCTTTTATGTGCCACTATTTAGGGTTATACCAATGTATGGCCATTCGTCCCCTCAACCCTTTGATTGTCTATAAAAGGTTAGGTGTCGCAAGTAAGATTACACTCGTTCGAGCATAACCACAAAACTTTGAGGCACTTACAAGCTCCATAATGAATTCCATTATTGCACATAGCCTAAATATATATAATAAAAGCTAATATAAATATGTACTGAAATTTTTAAAATATGAAGAGTTTATTAACTGTTCCATAAAGCACATTAAACAACATTTATATCCTAAATATAACATTAAATCATAAGTAATACATATAATATTCTTGAAATCTAATAATTCAATTTATGTCCGAAACCTTCCAATTAATAATCTAAAATTGTAATAATTCATCCAAATTCTTAACTCTGTTCATAAGTGCTTATAAACGTCTAATTTCAAATTAAATATCAATTTTAGGATTGTTAAACTTTAATTTTATCCAAATTGATCAATTAAGTCTAAAAAGCCTAATTAACCTCTATATGCTATTACATGTTTGTAATCATCATTAAAAGGTCCTTAAATATTCAATTAAATATAATTAAACCTTAAATGAAACTAAATTTAAGCTTTTTGAGACTTGAAATTCAATTAATTAAAACTGACAAAATACTAAAAAACTCACCAAAATGTTATCAATTCATGGGAGTTGAATCACTACGACTAGGTTGATAAGAGAAAAAAAAGTCTTAGGTTGACCTCATCTAGAGTCAACACTGCTACATGCATAATGGTTAGAGCTCACCGTTGGTGGCTTTTAATGACACTACTGATGCCAAAACATAGATTGCCTTATTAGGAGTCCATAAGAGGTGGCATAATTATCAAATTCATCGTTGTTTGGTTGCAAAGAGTGAAAATTAGTTATAGAACTAAAATTTTGACTAGCCACTGCCATTACTATAAGCCACCTTAAGTGATCATCTAGATATCCATTGAAAGCTCTTGAACATTTTGGTGTCCTATCACCATCCACATGCCATCATTTTCAAAATCATCTGTGTTTAATGGTTAGCTTCTATATAGGGAATGAGGTGTAGGAGACAATGATGTCATGCTCTTAATGGCTAGAAGGGTGAGGAATAAATGAGGCAACCCTCCTCTCTCTCTCTCTCTCTCTCTCTCTGATTGCTTTAGTATGGGAAGGAAAACATAAGAGGGTTGATGTCCCTTTTGGACTAATTAAGTTCTTAACTCTTTAAAATCACTAAAAATTCATTCTATGGTTTTACAATCTCCCCTCATTATAAATATTCATCCTCAAATTGTACTTACACTATTACATATCTTTCTAGTGTATTCTTATCATTCTTGAACTACAAACAATCTAAGTCAATTCATGTTTACTGCTAAATATCCTTAGAGTACGAAAAGATTTTAAAATCATTAAAAATCCTTTAAAACATTTAAATTTGTTATTAAAATTTATGAAAAATTTTTATGATTCTTTAAAAGGTCCTTAGAAACGTGGAAAGATAACTTATCATGATTATGAGAGGTCATACCATAACCATGATTAAGAAATCCTCCTAACATTAGTTAGGCTATAGGTATATCCTGTAACTTTAAAAATAATCCTTCTCTTCTCTAGTAGACATATATGATAAACATAAGTCAAATTTTTAATTATAATCTCTATCTCTTACTTACCATCTCTATTAGATAATCTATACATTAACATAACTTATTCAATACCATATAATTTAAATAATCTCTTATTATCCTTGTCTATTCTCTTTCTTATTATATTCTTAATTCCATAAATCCTTAAGATTTGATTAAATTTTTTTTAAGTCTCTCTAGTTTTTCAGACTAATCCTTCTGTCAAAACTAATATAAATATAATGTCCATGACCTTGGGGAATCAATCCACAATATTAATAAATAAACTAGCCATCTAGAGCCTACTAATCAATCACATCAAACATACTCTTCACTCTTTCATGACGCAAAATCTTAGCCTGATCAACATTGAGAAACTAAGAGCCTTAAGGCCATTAGGACTGTAACAAGCTTAATTTCCTTCACAAAATGGACATAATCCTTAAATATTTCATTAATATTTACTTATCTTAATTTATTTCTTTTTTCCCCTTTCTTTCATTTCATTTCATTTATATCATAATATTTATTTCCTAAAATCTATTCCCATTATGTTAATACCTTAACATTCAGCAGCGAAGGTTTAAATCTTAGTCTAATATTATCATTAATATCATCATACATTAACATTTATTTCATTTTTACAACTTTTATTAACAACATCTATTTCACTTTTTAATATTTATCTCAAACAAATTCTTATAATCAATTCTTAACTAATATGTAAAGAATCTAAGAATATAGGACATAAAACCTCAAATTTAAATATTTAATGCCTTTATATATTGTTTCTTAAAACATAATAAGCAGCCATGAAAAACACATTGAACTTCTATCTTCTATAATCCATCTATATTATCATTCACATAACCTTAAAAACAATTGGAAGGTGTGTGATGGGATGAATTTCCAGGAAAAACTTGATGAATGATTTTATTTTATTATATAACTATTGTCATGCATGAAAACATGCTCACATGCCCTTTCATAAATACAATTTAAAAAATATATTTCCTATGTATGTGGCACATATCATTTTACCCAAACATAGGTAGAATATGGTAGGTGTCCGTGAGAAATCTCTTAAGGTATAATAGGACACTTAATCTCCCTTTCATTTTGCTGATCCTTAATATGAAGATCGAGGGAGTTTCCTTACCTGCCATCATAACATAACATAATAAATCTTACCACATAGGAGTTTCCTCACTCATCATGGTCATGCTTACTTAACTTAAACATGAACATATCATACCATCAATGTTCGCCTAGGTTGGTCAAACTTAAGTCAATTCTTTTTTTTGATCTTGACAATATAGATTGAAAGGTTTTAATGCCCATTTTAAGTCTTGGTCTTATAAAATTAAGGTTAAAAATTAATTAAAAGTTGAATGGAAGAAAAATCTCAAAGTCTTAAATTTAACCTCAAAGTCACAACCACTACAAAGAGATCATAACTACTAAGGAACCAAAAAGCTCTAATATGTTTCATAGTGGGAGTTGTGATGGGCTTCGTGACCGTGACTTTCAAAAGCATAAAAAGTCATCTAATGGTCACCTAGGAAGCTAGGTAATGAGTGTCGTTTGTTTAAGGGAACATTGGAAGATTTGAAGTTCACAACCGTAAATGTTGGTAGTGACTATAACATACCCTCAAGATGAAATATGAACTTCTAGTTTGATTCATGGTAGATGTAGCAATCCCTTATTCTAATGTTATCTCAATAGTGATTATGACTAGTAAATCGTGATAATGACATTTATAATTCATTGAAGGGATCCAACAACTAGTTTGTTAAAGGACTAATGCTTGAGTGACAAGTGTCACTATCCGTTAGACACATTTGAAGATGACAATTGAGAAAGGGAAAAATCTAGAGTGAAATGTTAATCGCGACCTCGACTTTTATGTTTTCATAGTGACTTGAGTTTGACAAATGGTAAATGCAAGATTTGCCAGCCTAACTTTGGAGATTTTTGTATAGTTTTATTTGTAAGAAATCTTTGGTGGTTGAAACTTATAAATACTGCACTAAATGGCTTTAAATGTAAAAGGATAACATTTAATTATGGCTAAACTCTTACAATTTGATTTCTCGACACTTTAACTCTTAAATTCTTTGTACTTGAGTTGTTGGAGGTTAGGTGTGAACCATAAACACTTTGGGTTTAGGTTTTAGAGAAATCATAAGGTTAAATATGCACCTTAAACATAATTGTAATATGGTTTAGTCTGAGCTTAAACATTAAATTGGGTGTGAGCTTGTAAAACACCTTTAAGAGTTAATGGAATACCCATTGGTAAATTAGGGAATGGATTTAAGGTTTGTTAACACCCAAACCATTATAAATTGCTTGTATTATTTTTCTCTGACTCTTTCTTTAACCTTCTAATGCTTACACACCTTCTAAAATTTAAAATTTCACTCTAATTCAACCCAGTTTCTTGAAACATAAAGGCCAACAAGTGGTACCAGAGCCAAAGTCTCAAAATTTATCCTAATTGCTTGAGCAAAGATCATAACACAAGAAGGAATCTAATCTCAACTAAAGCCCTTCTTTGATGGATCTGACTATGCTCATTGGAAGTATACAATGGAGATCTATCTTGATAGCGATGTGGTGGATTGTTCAAACATTATAATGAAGGAGTGGAAGCCACCCATTTGAGTAGTGGATGAAAGTGAGGAGTTGCTTCCTAGAGAAGAATGTTTAACGCCCATAGAAAAGAAAATAGAAAGGACAAAAGAGTAATAGGAATCATGTTGAGCTTTCTTTCAAGAGAAGAATGTGAAAGAGTTTAACTTTATCACATTGGTCATGGGATTTAGAAGGCCTTGGAGAACTATCATGAAGGCATAATGCAAGTGAAATTTAGTAGGTTAGGCATATATGTGATAGAGTATGAGCTGTTCATGATGAAGAAGAATTAGAGTGCCACTGAAGTGATAAATAAATTACTTTCCATTACCAATAACATGGAGAAGTATGGAAGAACTCTTACCATCCATGAGGTAAACATTAAAATTCTTAAAATGCTTCCTTTAGAAAATTTTATGGCTAGGGTGTGTAGTATTGAATAGTCCAATAATGACATTGGCAAAATTCCAACTAATGTCCTCACTGGAAAGCTTTTTACACATGGCCATAAAGAAAGATGAAAAAAATAAAGAGAATGAGTGAACAAAGCAACAAAGGAGAGAATAAGACTCTTACTCTCAAGTCCTCTAGTAAAGATAAAGAGGTAGAGGTGGGCTTAAGAGATAGTGAAGAAAATGAAAAAGAAGAAGAAGAAGAAGAGCTAGTCATGCTTTCAAAGAGATCCAAAGAGCTCATAAAGAGAAGAAATGAAGGAAGAAACCTGAAAAGCATCATCTAACTTTAAATAAAAGAATAATGATGTGACTTACTTTAAATGTGGGAAGCAAGGTCACATTAAATCCTGTCCAAACTTAAGAAGAAGAGAAAGTTAGACAAGGAGAAGAAAAAAGGCTTCAAAGCAATTTGGGATGATAATTTGAGTGAAGAGGAGGAAGATGATGGAGTGGCAAAATTTTACTTCATGGCCCAAGAAATCTCCTCCAATTAGGTAAACTCTTCATTCCAATCTTATGTTGATATTTATTCTTATGAGGATGAGAATGATGAGCTACGTGAAGCCATGTCGTTGATATGTGATAAATACAATTCAAAAATGAAAGTTTATAAGAAAAAATATTCTAAACTTGAGGATGATTTCAAAAATTTTAATGATCTTGTTTCTAGTTTAAGAACTTCAGTTGAAGAACTCAAAAAATCTTTAGAACTTCTTTCATCGACTTCATCCTTATTTGAATATTTGAAGAATAAGGTTATTGAGTTAAAAAATTCCATCTCAAAATTTCACAAAGGGAAAAAAGCTTTGCATACACTTATTGTATCTTAAAGGCCATGCCTTGTGAGATATGGACTTGGTTTCATTGGAGCTTCTACATCTACATTATTTCCTCCCACTTCTATTAAAGTATCTATACCTCAAACATCTAATATAAAGGTATTTAAGAAGAAGAGTGCTTCTAGCACTAAGCCTCCAATGCCCAAGGGTAAGGGAAAGGCCCTCTAAAGTCAAAGGTCGAGCCTTAAAGAGCTAATCATGCATTTACATACTTTAAAAGGCATGTATAAAAACACATATATTCCACTTCTCATCATATATGCTTTGTATGCACAAACATGGCCATGGCATGAAAAGGCCCCCCTATTCACTAGTATGTTTAGACTCCAATGCCACCATTGCTTGAAATATGGTCACATTAATGTATTTTATTACATTTGGAAGGCACACCATAAAATAGAGGATTCTTCCAATCCTAACCCTTTAGGACCTAAGTATGCTTGGGTAACTAAAAAAAAATGAATTTCCTTAATTTTGTAGGTATGCCTAGAGACCACTAATGAGAAGATAATAATTAACATGTAGATAATGGATGTTCAAAGCATATAATCAAAAATAAGAAGCTATTCACATCCATTAAAGAAAAAATGGTGGCAATGCGACATTTGAAAATAGTGCCAAAGGTAAGGTAATTGGTTAGAAAGGTTGCTCCTTTATTGATAATGTCTCTTTTAGTTGATTATTTAAAGCATAATTTATTAAGGGTCAGTCAATTATATGATAAGGGCTTGATTCTAGAGAATGCCTTATCACCACCTTGATAAATGAGAATGTAGTTTTTGAAGGTGAAAAGCAAAGTAACACATATATAATTGACTTAGACAATTTAGCTAACCAATCTTTCAAGTGTCTTGTGTCAATTAGTGATGAAGCATGGCTTTAGCATAAAAGACTTGGGAATGTAAGCATGGAGCTTCTCTAAAGTTTATCCGAAGGAGAGCTAGTTGAAGGTGTTCTAAAGCTCAAGTTTGTTGAGGACAAGACATATGAACCATACCAAATGGGGAAGTAACCCTAAGCATCATATAAGCAAAAAAATATTACAAGTACCTTAAGGCCTTTTGAACTCATACACATGGGCTTAGTTGGACCCATTAGGAATGCTAGCCTTGGTGGAAGCATTATGCATTTGTCCTGATTGATGACCACTCTAGGTTCACTTAGGTTTGTTTCTTGGATCATAAGAGTGATGGTTTTTTTTATGCTTTTAAAAGTTTTGCAAAAAGAGTTCAAAATGAAACAGTTGCTTTTTTTCTTCTATTAAAAGTGACCATGGAAAGGAATTTCAAAATGAACTCTTTGAAAATTATTTTTTAGAGAATTAGATTTCATATATCTTTTCAGCTCCTAAAACACCACAATAAAATGGTGTTGTAAGGAACAAGAATAAATTATTGGTTGAGATGGCTAGGACTATGCTCAATGAGTAATCTCTTCTAAACTACTTTTAGGTTGAAGCCATCAATGTCTTGTTGTATTATGAATAGAGTTTTTAAAAGACATATTCTAAACTAAACCTCTTTTGAGCTATGGAATGGAAGAAAGCCTAAGCTTTCATATCTTAAAGTATTTGGATGCAAATGCTATATGTTGAATAATAAGGACAACCTTGGAAATTTTGCTTATAAAATCAATGAGGGTATTTTTTTAGGCTATTCCACCACTAGCAAGGCTTATGAAGTCTTTTAAAAGAAGTTTATAGTGGTTGAAGAGTCAATGAATGTTGCATTTGATGAGTTTAGTAAGTTAGACCATAGGAAAGGTACTCATATTGATGATCTTGTAGGTGACTTTAACAAGTTGGAGCTTAACTCCATACTGAGAGCTTAACTCCACACCAAAGGAAGATGTGATTAATCTTAGAGAATAAGAATCACCTCAAAAAGTAGAACAAGTTTAACGTTAATAAGAAAAGAACCAAGCCCAAGGATAACCCAAGGATTGGAGGTACTCCAAGAATCATCTAAAGGAGTCAATCATTAGTGAGACCTCTAAGAGAGTAAGTACTATAGCTTAATTAAATGCATTAGATAATAATATTGCCCTTGTCTCTCAAATTGAGCCAAAATCAATTAATGAGGCTCCAAATGATGATTGTTGGGTGATTACTAGGCAAGAAGAACTTAATTAATTTGAAAGAAATAAGGTTTGGAAACTTGTCCTTAGGCTAAAGGATCACTCAACTGTAGGTTACAGATGGGTGTTTAGGAACAAGTTGGATGAGCAAGGTTCCATCTTTAGGAATAAAGTAAGATTGGTTACCAAACAGTATAATAAAGAGGAAGGTATAGACTATGATGAAACCTTTACATCTTTTGCAAGATTAAAGGCCATTAGAATTATTTTAGTATATGTATGCCACATTAATTTCAAGCCTTTTCAAATAGATGTCAAAACTGTAATTTTCAATGGTTTTATTGAAGAGGAAGTCTATGTAGAATAACCTTTAAATTTTAAATTACATGATTTATCAAACCATGTTTTCAAATTGACTAAAGCCTTGTATAGTTTGAAACACGCTCCTAAAGCTTGTTATGAAAGACTTGGTTCTTTTCTTTTGAAACATAATTTTAAAAAGGGCAAGGTTGACACAACATTATTTGTCAAAAGGCATGAGAAAGACACTTTGATTATTCAAATTTATGTTGATTATCTTATATTTGGTGCTATTAATGAATCTATTTGTAAGGATTTTATAAAGTGTATGACTAGGGAATTTGAGATGAACATGATGAAAGAGCTTAAGTTCTTCCTTGGTCTACAAATCAAGCAAAGTAAAGAGGGCATCTTCATCAACCAATCTAAATACACAAAGGAGTTACTCAAAAGATTTGGAATGGATGGATGCAAGGTATCAAAAACACTAATAAGTACATCAATCAAACTTGATAAGGATGAGCCAATAAATGAGTAGAAATATGAAGGTATGATTGACTCTCTTCTTTATCTAATCGCTTCAAGACTTGATATAATGTATAATGTTTTCCTGTGTGTTAGATTTCAATCTTAACCTAAGGAATCTCATTTAAATGCAGTTAAAAGATTTTAAAATATTTGCATGACACATTGCATATAGGATTGTGGTATCCTAGACATTCATCTTTTAGTCTTCTTAAGTATTCATATATGGATTATGTGGGTAGTTTACTGGATATGAAAAGCACTTTTGAAACTTGCCAATTTATTATTGAATGCTTAGTTTCTTAGTTTAGCAAGAAGCAAGTTTCAGTTACCTTATCTACTGTCGAAGCAAAAAATGTGGTGGTGGGTTATTGTTGCATCCAAGTTCTCTGGATGAAGTAACAACTCAAGGATTATGGCAAAAACATTGATCACATTCCCATCAAATGTGACAACATAAGTGCAATAAACCTTTTAAATAATCCCATCTAATATTCAAAAAGCAAACATATTGACATTAAACATCATTTTCTTAAATATCATGTATACAATGGAAATGTGGTGTTATAGTTCATTGAAACTAATAATCAACTTGCGAATATCTTCACTAAACCTTTTAATAAAGAGAGGATGAACTTCACAAAAACGAAACCATGAATGTTTTATGGAAGCTCTCTAGGGTGAGAATAGATCTCATTGTATGCTTTTTATATTTGCATAATATTTGTTAAGTTATTTGATGTGTTTATGATGATTGTATGTTGATTTGTTATAATGATGTGTTGAGATGAATTAATTAAACTTGAATTTGAGTTTTTCTATATTCAATTGAATGGATTAATCATCATATATCAAATTGATCAGTCCATGTTTCAGTCATTTATGCAAATTTTGTTTTTAAGCTTATTTTCAAAAATAACCTGTAAATCACAACAACAGTTGCAATTGAGACCATTTCTTGTGATCACTATTTACAATATTATTTATTTTTTTCAAAAATTTTATAATTTGTATTCAGACTATTCATTGCCATTGCGAAAATTCAATTTTTTCAAATTCTAGCCATTTTTTTCATACCTTTTTGAGATCGTTTTAACCATTACTCACATTTTTCATAATTCATGGTTGCGATATGTATAACGATTATGACCTATTTTTAATAGCTGGGTAATGACCATTCATCTCCCAAATGATACAACCACATTAGTTAATGAATTTTTGTCATTATCTATCCATTTTAAACCTCTTTTTTGCCTATTTAAGCCTCATAACACCTCTCTTCTTCACTTCTTACCTTTACCTTCTTTTATTCTCTCACATTTCCTATCTCTTCTCTTTATATTCCTTTCTCTTAATCTTTTACTTCACTTCATCTCTCTTTATCATCATCCCCACGGCTTTAAGGAAAATAACAAGAAGCGGCAAAAGCAAGGCTATAACCAAAACCTTGTATCCTCTATATAGGCAAACCCTTCCTCTTCATCTTATGAAGGGTGTAGCTAAAGAGGAAAAGGCAAGGTTTAAAGCCAACAAAAAGAAGATTATTCAACCTAATAAAATTCCTTATGCATTTCTTCTTCAATCTCTTAACCTTTATGGTGAAATCAAGGTTTTTCTATCTAATCTTGGTTTGGTAAAGTTCAGCTGTAGAGATGAATTGGGCTATGAATAGGTGGTTCAAGAGTTTATATACACTATAGAGATTAATAAGGAAGTAGAGCCAAAAATATGTATTTATCGTTTAGTTCTAGTTGCTTTGGCCAACTTATAACCAAATTTGTATCCTTTTTAATTTCCAAATAAAAGATACCATCTTTTTAATCTTTCTTTTCTTGAAATTGACTTTATTGAGTTTGGCACAAAATTTCCGTTGAAATTCACCATGACCTAAAGAATTCTTTAGCCAAAAACATCAAAACCCTCCCCATTTGGCTTCTACATCAAATTATCACCTTTTCCATCAATGCAATGGTCATGGTGAAAAGGTCTAATAAAAGATTTGTCATTTCTTTATTGCCTCCTTGAAATTAAACTTATCCAATCTAGCCTTTTTTCCATTGATTAATTAGCCCGTATAAGTCTTACTAAAAGGAGCCAATTTCTCCTTTCTTCACATGTCATTGCCATTTATCATTTTGTTAGTGATTTAACGCTTAAACATGAGGCATTCTCATCAAATCCTATCTCCTAAACAAAAATTTTCTTAACCTTTGTCATTATTGCCAAAACAATAAAGCCAAATTCATATGAATATTTATTGAGAGCTAAAGTTGTAAAGCAACAACATACTTGTTATTGAAGAAGGTGAATAACAAGAGGAAGTCCTTAGAGAAACCAAGGTATAGCCTTATTATTGAAGAAGGTGAACAATAAAAGGAAGTCCCTAAAGAAACCAAGGTATAACCTTGGGTCCTTCGTCCCTTTTCTTCTTCTAGACCTTCTTCTATGGCCAAGGTATCCAAACTTTTGAAACAAGTTCTTATGAGACTTAACTTTCTTCAATACCTTTGTAATGATAAAATTGAGATTTAAGGGAAGCTTGGCCTTCCCTCACCATGTCACCCGCTAGAGTTTGAGTGCTCTAAAGATGAGGAAGAAGAGGAAGAAAATGAAACCAACAATAATGAAGAAGAAGAAGAAGAAGTTAAAGATGGTGAAGATGAAGGTGATGACATTTCACCTACTTTTTCAACATTTCTTTTTCTATTTTTCATCCTCACTTTCTTATATTTTTATGTTTCTCTTCTTTCATAGTTTTTATTTTTCAAGTTTTTATGCCTTAATCCTTGTGATGAAACATTAGTAAATGTTTGAGCTCCTATCTATGTATTTACGTTTATGTTTGATGGATTAATGAAATGTTTGTTTCGTTTGTGTTTATCCACTATCTTTTATTTTTCCTCTCTTATTGAAATGCTTAAACTTTTATGCATTATTTAATATTGTCATTCATTTTGATATCCCTCTCTTTTTTATATTGACAAATAGGGAAAGATAATATACAAAATTGAATTAAAATTGGATTATAATTGGATGGATCAATTAACATTTTAAAGGGGAGTATGGATTGAGGAGGAGGAAACTTTAAACTTTTAAATTTATAATGTTCATAATTTTATCTTGATTCATAAAAAAAACTATATCCATTGACTTCCACTCACTTAAAATTTATAGAGTATGCATTTTTAGAGCTTTTATACTTTGTATATTCAATCTAGATTTTCAAAATCAGAAAGGGAAATATTATTGGACTAAGTTAGCCAAACCTAAGTCAAAGCTCTATTTGATATTGACAATATATATTAAAAGGTTCTAATGCCTATTTTAAGTGTTGGTCTTATAGAATTAAAGTTAAAAATTAATTAGAAGTTGAATGAAAGTAAAATCTCCAAGTCTTAAAATTAACCTCAAAATCGCAACCACTATAAGGAGATCGTGACTACTACCTCAAAAAATCAAGGAGCCAAAAGCTCCAATTTATTTTATGGTAGGAGTTACTGTGGGCTTCATGACTATGACTTTCAAAAGCTTTAAAAAGTCCTCAAATAGTTGCCTAGAGCTAGCTGATGAGTGTCATATGTCTAAGGGAACATTGAAAGATTGACGTTCATGACCCTAAATGTTGGTAACGACTGTGGCATACCCTCAAGAGGAAATATGAGGATCTAGTTTGATTCATGATGGATGTAGTGATTCCTTATTCTAACATTATCTCAATAGCTATTGTGATCACAAAATCTCAATTACAATATTTGTAATCCATTAGAGGGATCCAATGACTAGTTTCTTACAAGACCAATACTTTAGTGACAAGTGTCACTAGTCGTTACACATTTGAGGATTGCAATCATAAAAGGGCAAAATCTAGAGCAAAATGTCAATTGCAATCACGACTTCCTATCTCAACCACAATTGGACTATAGCAAACATTAAATGCAGGGTTTGCTAACCTAACTTTAGAGATTTGCACATATTTTTGTTGGTAACCACTTTTTAGTGGTTAGAACTTACAAATACTCCACCAAATGGTTTTGGATGCTAGATGATAACATTTAATTGCAGCTAAAGTCTTGATGTTTGATTTCTCAACACTTTTAACTCTTAAATTCTTTATACTTGAGTTATTGAAGGTTAGGTGTAAGCCATAAACACTTTAAGTTTAGGTTTTATAGTGAGTCTAAGCGATAAAACTCTTGTGTAAGGTTATGTGTGAGCCTTAAAAATAATTTTTATCAGGTTTAGTATGAGCCTAAATGCTTAGTTAGGTGTGAGCTTGTAAAACACCCTTAATAGTTAGTGAAATACCCAATTGGTAAATTGTAGAGTGGACTTAGGGTTTGTTAACACTCAAACCATTATAAATTACTTATGTTGATTTTTTCTCCTACTTTTTCTCTAACCTTGTATTGCTTACACTCTTTATAAAATTTAAAATTTTTTAACTAATTCAACCCCTCTTCTTAGTGCGCAAGGGCCAACAATCATCATCATACAAATTTCATAGCTAGAATTCAAACTTTTCCTTGAACTACGTTCGTAACATGCATACATAAATGCATTTCATATAACATCCATTTATCCTAGCCTATTCACATGAATGCATATGATTTTATATACAAATAATTTGGCATATATAGGCTTATACTTAAACCCATGATGGATGAATGCGTTTGGATAAAATTAAATAATGAAAATAAAATCACCCATGTCAATTCACTAGTCCATAATTATCCTTTTCTTTTCTCTATCACCATGCTTAATTCCACACACACACACACACATTAGGTCCATGAATTCCTTAAAATTCAGTTTTATCCAAATTGATCAATTAAATCCAAAAACCTTAATTAACCTCTATATACCTTTACATATCCATAATTCTCCTTATAAGGTCCTCAAATATTCAATTAAAATGAAATTAAATTCCAGTTTTTCAAAACCTAAAATTCAATTAATTAAAAATCGATAAAATTCTTAAAAACTCATTAAAATGTAAATAATTCTTGAATGTTGGCTTGTTAGAAGCAATCATTGAGATGAAAAAAATTGTCCCTGGTCAACTTCATTAAAGTCACCGTTGACACTACCATACATGGTGATCAAAGCTTACCATTATTGGCTTCTAGTGGCAACACTATGCAAAAATATAATTTGCCTTACCAAGAGTCAATTAGATGTGGCGGTGTCTTCTAACTTGCTGCCTTTTGGCTAAACATGGTATAAAACCAGTGATGAGCCCACAACTTTGACTGGTCATTATCGGTGCTACTTGCCACCACAGGTGATCGATTAGGTATGCATGGAAAGCTTTTTCGGATAGATTTATAATGCCATCAATTTCACTTGTTGACATTAAAGTCTACTAAAATCATGTCCTGAAGTTAAGTGGTTAGAATTTCCATCTTTACCTCCTAATGCCATCCACATACCATTATTCTCACAGTCATTCATGTTTAATAAATATCTTCGATAAGGGAATGAAATATAATATATGGTGATGTCCCGTAATGGTTAGTGAATCGATGAATGAGGGAGGTATCTCTCTCTCTCTCTCTCTCTCTCTCTCTCTCTCTACCTCTCCCATTTTGTTATATAGGAATGGAAAAATTAAGAGGGCTAAATGGTCCATCTTAGACAAATCAATTCCTTAAGTCTTTATGGTCACGAAAAACCTATTATGGGGCTTACAATTATTGAATCCTATGAACTTATTGATTGTGTTATTCTTATATGCTCATTACTCCTTTATAAAATTAAGACTTTTTGTTTTGTTTCTAATTAAACACTTATAATATGTGATATTGTCAATTAATTTATGTCTAATATGTGATACTTTGAGAACACATTAATCATATTAAAATTTATGAAATAATATTCTTGCTAAGTTTTAAGTGAAAATGCTTCAACTTAACGCATTTACCTTTTCTTTAAGAAATATGATTTCTAAAAGAAATAGTGATGGTAATATAATTGAAAGAGTTCAATTAAATTATCAAACAAATGAAACTAATGCCTTTAGCTAAGTCATAAGATGTGTAGCTAGAAGCATGATAGTACATAGAATTAGTAGATTAATTATATTATTAATTATGAATAAATGAGGTTTTATCCTAAATTATAAATATAATAAACACATATAATGTGTAATCTATTAAGTCTAAAAAGTTTGGATTTGTGTATACTATAGTTTTAGTAGGACCTTAGGTATTTTAGTACATGTAAACTTTAAAGAAAGAGTTTTTTCCATTATGAATGGATGCATACGTGTATGATTACATTATTATATATGGGTATACATAGTGTAATGAAGACTAAACTTGAATTTAAGGTATAAAGATATTTTAGACTTAATCTTAAGAAAGTTAAGTAATAAATTTAAGCTTAATTTGAGTTAATATTTCAAAACATTGTCCAACAAAAATGTTATCTTTTTCTAAAGAAACATATATTAGAAAAATGCTTGAATGTTTTTAAATGAAAGACTATAAGCTTATTAATAATCATTTTCCTAAAGACAAAGATTCGAGATGAAGGTTATGCCTAAAGACTTAACATGAAAAAAATAAATGAGTAAAGTTCCTTATGCAATTAGTAGTGTTATGTACACTATGATGTGAAGACCTAACATTTATTTTACTGTTGGCATGGTAAACAGATATCAATCCAACCATGGTCCAACATATTAGAAAGCTATTAAGAGAAATTTGAGGTATTTAAAAAGAACTATTGATTATTCATCATATTATCATGATTATGAGGTACATATGAAAGGTTATACTAATGATGACTAAGAAAAAGACATAAAGAAAGTATACCTCTAGATTTGTTTTCTTCCTTAATAATGGCACTATATCGTGGAGTAATGAGAAATAATATTATATAGCATTTTTTGTTGTTAAAGTTAAATTTATGGCATTCTCTTTAATAGTGCTAAAAGCAATATGGCTTAAATATTGTTATATCATCTATAGGTCACCATTAGTATGACTAATCTAATGTTAGTTAACTATGATAATCAAATGACTATTGCATGGACACCCTAAGTTTTTATTGTAAGAGTAAACATAGAAATACTAAATATAATTTTTTCAAGGATATAGTTCCATGCAAAAAAGTAAAGATGAAGTAGATTTCTAAGTGATATATGATTAAAGATCCATTAATAAAGCCTATTCTTAGAGATATATTTATAGGGCATACAAAATCTCTAGATTCCATTAATGTTAATGTACTTATATTAATGACTTTTTAATATTTATGGATGTCTCTTTAATGTCTCAATGATAATAAAGTTTGCTAGAACACACACACACACACACATAAACACACTCTACAAAAAAAAAAGCCTTTAGCGACCACATAAAGTGATTGCTAAATGTGAATAATGACCATTTCACGTAGTTGCTAAAATGTTGGTCATAAAATCATATAGCAACTGAAACTTAATGTGGTTGCTAAAGTAGCAACCACTTATTATGGTATCTAAATAATAGCCACATTTTGTGGTCACTATTTGGCCTCATTATAGTTACTAAATGCTAACCATGAAACACAACAACAGATCACTTAGCTGCCACTTAGTGACCACTTTTATGGTAGCTAAATTAACAACCATAAAATATGATCACTAAGTGGTAGCTACTTGGCTTTAATTGGAGACCACTTAGTAAGCACTTTATGTGGTATCTATTTTAGTGATTACATAATGTGGCCTCCATTTAGCTATCACATTAGAGATCACTTAGCTTATGCTAAGCTAAAATGATATTGTATTATTTTAAATAAAATTTTAATTAACATTTGTAAAATAATTTATACTATTAATATTGTATGTATGGTTCATGTATTGTATATATTATTATTATTATTATTATTATTATTATTATTATTATTATTATTATTATTATTATTATTACTATTAGATAATCTAAAATAAATTAAGAATTTCAAATAATGGAGCATAACTAACATTTAAGTGAAATAAAATAATGTATGACACAATTATTAAGTTAAACAATAAGAATAATAAATATTCAAATCATTATATCATAAAATCTAGTAAAGTAAAAGTGTACTGGAAATTATTACATAAGTAATAGGCACTTATAGGTCGCCAGAAGGTGGATCTTGTTAAGGGGTGTCATCAAGATATGGAATAGAGGGGCCTCGTACATGCTTTTGGATGCTATGGGTTAATTCATGCGCCAGCTAGTGAACCCGATCCTCTATAGTAGTTTGCAACACTTAAATCTAAATCTCTTTCTACTATAATTGTTGCACTAACTGAGGGGAGAGGAGGGGAAGGGATGGGGGGTACTCTTTAAAATCTTTGATGTATTGCTCATCAAACATATTAGTGGCAACTATAGAGGTCAAGAAATTAAAGAATAAGATCGATATCTTGTTCTTACCTATCCCATACATGTATATACTATTCGATGAAACCCCAACTGCTTATAAGAAGAGTCACTCTTCCTCCTTTTGAGAGAGTTCTGCCTAATTCCTAGTGTCATCATAAGATGCCTCAATCATGAACTCCTCAAGATTTTCCTATAATGAAATATAAAATGTTAATTAATAAATTATTCCTTATTAGTTTTATACATATATAAGGACTTACCTTGATTTTTTGGCTATGATTGTCCACATAGAACTTCGGCCCATTTGAGATTTTACTCATATGATTTTATTAAATAGTTATACCTTGCAAAAGGGTGCACCTTTATCCCTCTCCTAAAAAATATAAACATGAATTTTGCAGTTGTTGTTTAATTATAGTCAAAATTGTTGGACTATGATGGTTAATCCTAAGTCTTGGACCTCTTTTGATCTTGATAAAGGAGATTGATCAATCCTAATATTTCAATTAAGTTTTGTTTTACAGAATTAAGTTAGCTTTTCTATTGGAAGTTAGAAGGATTGCATAATCATCAAGAAAGCAAAGTTCATCCAAATTCGATGTCAGTGGTCTGTAATTCGTAACCCTGACTTAGTTCAAAGAAAAGGTGAAACTCGGCCAGAGGGATTTGCGGGCATCATCACTGCCTCGACTCATCCAAAGATGGGAGTGTCAAAGTCACAGACGAATTCACGGTCTGTGTCATGCCTCAGTCACAATTGCGATTTTCAAAGTGATTAAAGAGAGAACCAAGTCCACAATCATAACATTGCCAAGTGTCCTAGGTATCCATCGGTGAATAAAATTCGCAATAGTGACATTTGGGGTAGTGACCGTGATTCAAGAAGAAGAAGATTATGTTCAAATAGAAGAATTCACGTCCTGTATAAGTAAGAATTACGACCACGACTTTTGTGACGACCACGACTTTTGTGGGCAGTTAGAATGTATTAGCTATATTTTCCTGATGGACCAATGAGGAGTTGCCACGTGGACTAGCCGCTAGACACAAATGAGTTTTTTCATCATAATTTTTTTGCTCCCATATGAAAATTTGGATTTCGAGACTATAAATGAGCTGTAGCGACCGTGATGCTCACCTATCATGAAATTAATGTAGAATCTGTCTAGCATGATTTGGACATTTAATGAGCTTTTTAGTGCAACATCTCTTGGGTAGGTATGGGCTATAAATACTCCACCAAATATATGTAAATGCAAGAGAATTCATTAACTTGTAACAAAACTTTTGCACTTTTTCTACTCATTCATTCTATTCTTTAAGTGATTGTTTGGTGTGACTAAAAACACCAATTTTAATAAGTTTTAGTGTGAGCATGTAAAAACATTAGAGAAAGGTTTTAGTGTGAGCCTGTGAAAACACTTAAGAGAGGTTTTAGTGTTAGTCTTAGAAGACACTTGTAAGAAAGGTTGTTATGTGAGCCTTGAAAACATGAAGTTTAAAAGTTAGGTGTGAACTTGGAAACACCATTCAAAGTTAGTGAAACACCAAATTGCAGAGAATTGGGGAGTGGATGTAGGTTTGATTATACCCGAACCATTATAAATTATGTGTCTTCTATTCTACTCATTTCTTTATCCTCATCCAAAATTTTTTTTATACACCAATTTAAGCTCCCTTCTTAGTGCCTAAGGCCAACAAGTGGTATCAGAGCCAAGTTTCACATATAAGCCTTAAATGAGTGAGCAAAGTTCATGGCACAAGAGGGAATCAACTCACACCTCAAGCCCCATTTTGATGGATTTGATTAGACTTATTGGAAGTATAGGACGAAAATTTACCTTAATACAGATGTGGTGGACCTTTGGGATGTAGTTGTCAAAGAATGGAAGCCACCCACTAAAGTAGTGGATGGAATTGAAGAACTTATTCTAGGGGAAGATTAGGTTAAAGCTCACAAGAGGTCAAAAGGCAAAAACAAGAGAGCAATGACCATTCTTCTTAGCTTTCTCTTTAGGGAAAAGATTGGAAGAGTGTAACATTGTTAAACAACACATGCCATTTTGAAGACTCTTGAGAACTACCATGATGGCACAACACTGGTTAAATTAAGCCATTTGGAGATGTACGTGACAGAATGAGAGCTCTTTATGATGAAAGACCATGAAAGCATCACCAAAATAATGAATAAACTCTTATCCATTGTCACTAACATGAAGAAATTCGAAAGGACTCTCACCAACTATAAGGTAAACACAAAAATCCTTAAAACTCTTCCTGTAGATAAGTTTGGTGCAAGAGTGTGCAACATCCAAGAGTCTAATATGGAGATTGGGAAGGTTCCAATAGATGTGTTAATAGGCAAAATCTTAATCATGAGTTGGCCTTACAAAAAGATGAGCAAATAAATAAACTAAGGGGTAAAGTAGATAAACCAAAAAAAGAAAGAAGAACCTTGGCACTTAAATCCTCAACAAAGAAGAAGTAGGTAGAAACTACCTCTAGTGATGAAGAAAGTGACAAAGAAGAGGAAGAGATAGCAATGCTCTAAAAAAGGACAAAGGAGTTTATTAGAAGAAGCAAAGAAAGAAGAAGCCTCAAGAAGATAACTCATAATCCAAGAGAGAGATCCAATGAAGTCACTTGCTATGAATGTGGCAAACAAGACCATATCAAATACGATTGTCCCAAATTAAAGAAAAAGAAGAGATAGGACAAAAAGAAGAAGAAGAGTTTTTCAGCCACTTGGGATAACAGCTCAAGTGAAGATGAAGAAGAAGGAGAAGTTACTAACATTTGCTTCATGGCACAAGTACTTCTTCAAATGAGGTAAGTACTTCTTCCCACTCTCATTTTGATTTAGATGATTTTGAAGAGATAAATTAAGAGCTTCTAGAGGCTGTTACTATGAGATGTGACAAATACAAGTCATAATTGAAATTTTACAAGAGAAAATGTCAAAAATTAGAGGATGATTATAAATCCCTCAATGATTTTGTAAGTGAATTGAAAGCATCAAATGATGAGCTCAAAAAATCTATGGAAAATCTTTCTACCACCATTAATTAGACATGGTCTAGGCTTCAATGGAGCATCTTCTTTATCACAAACTACATTTATTAGATCATCAGAACCTCAAACCTCAAGTGTTGAGGTAATTGGAAAGAAGAGTACTCCTAAGACTAAGCCTCCCAAGCCTAAGGGCAAAGAAAAGGCTCCCTTAAGCTCAAGAGCCAAGACTCAAAGAGCTAACCATGCCTATATGTACAACAAAATGCATGCTCACTCTCATAAGCAATTCCCCACTACTTCTCATCATAAATACACATGCATGCATTCACATAATTAAGGTATGAGAACTCATACTAAATTTATGCATAGGAGAAAGACTCATAAGTCTGAACTCCAATGCCATTATTGCATGAAATTTGGGCATGTTAACATTCATTACTTTATTAGGAAGGCTCACCTCAAATTAGAGGATCCTTCAACTCCTAACCTTCTATGACCCAAGAATGCTTAGGTACCTAAGAAAAGGTGACTCACTTTTGTTGTGTAGTGGAGTATGGCAGCCACCAAATCAAGCAATTGACATATGGATAATGGATGTTCCAAGCATATGACTGGAAATAGAAAGCTATTCACGACATTGAAGGAAAAAAAAGGTGGAGATGTCACATTTGTCAACAATACCAAAGGTAAGGTAATTGGCATTGGAACCATTGATAAGAATGGTTGTTCATTAATTGATAATGTTTTATTAGTTAGTGACTTACAACATAATTTGTTGAGTGTAAGTCAATTGTGTGACAAAGGTAATAAAGTCACCTTTGATCCTAGGAAATGTCGAGTCACCACTTTAGTGAATGATGAGGTTATTTTCAAGGAAGAAAAGAAAGGCAATACCTACTCAATTGACTTAGACAATTTGGCTAACCAATTTTTAAGTGTCTTATGTCTTTGAGCAATGAAGTTTGGTTATGGTATAGAAGGCTTTGGACATGCAAGCACAAATCTTCTTCAAAGCTTATCTAAAGGAAAGTTGGTGGAAGGCCTACCCAAGCTAAATTTCACTAAAGACAAGACATATGGTCCTTGCCAAATGGGGAAGCAACATCAAGCCTCCCACAAAGGAAAAAATGTTGTAAGTTCTTCTAGACCTCTTCAACTAGTTCATATAGACTTGATAGGACCTACTAGGAGTGATAGTTTAAGTGGAAAGAGTCCTAGTTGATGACTACTCTAGGTTTGCTTGGGTATCTTTTTTAACTCATAAGAGTGATACTTTTGATGCTTTCAAGAGTTTTACAAAAAGAGTTCAAAATGAAAAAGTTACTTCATTTTCATAATTAGAAGTGATCATGAAAAGGAATTTCAAAATAAGTCTTTTGAAACTTATTGTTTGGAGAAGAGAGCTTTTCATAATTTTTCAACTCCTAGAACACCACAACAAAATGGTGTTGTAGAGAGAAACAATAGAACACTAAGAGAAATGGCTAGAACTATGCTCAATGAGTATTATTTACCAATTTACTTTTGGGTCGAAGCTATTAATACTTCGTGTTACATTGTAAATAGAGTTTTTAAAAGACTCATTCTCAATAAAACTTTTTATGAACTATGAAATGGTAGAAAATCCAAGATTTCATACCTAAGAGTATTTGGATGTATGTGCTATATTTTAAATACCAAGGATAATCTTGGGAAATTTATCTCCAAGACCAATGAAGGAATATTCTTAGGCTATTCCACCTGTAGCAAGGCATATAAAGTCTTTAACAAAAGTTCAATGGTAGTTGAAGAGTCTATGAATGTTGTCTTTAATGAATCTAGTAAACTTGATCTTGAAAAAGGTGTTTTTGTTGATGATCTTGTAGGTGATTTTGAAAAGCTGGAATTGGAAGACACTACAAGAAGAGAGGGTAAAAGCAAAGAAGGAGGTGACTTGTCAAAAGAAGATGAGGAACCACTACATCAACATAGAGATGAGCCAAGCCAAGATCTACCCAAAGATTAGAGATTTTCCAAATATCACCCTAAGGACTTGATCATTGGTGATACCTCCAAGGGTGTAAGTACTAGATCACAACTTCATTTTTAGATAATAATCTTGCTTTTATTTCTTAACTTGAGCTAAAGTCAATTGATGAGGCTTTGATGATGAAAGTTGGGTGCTTGCTATGCAAGAGGAACTCAACTAATTTAAGAGAAACAAGGTATGGGAACTTATCCCTATGCCTAAAGAACACTCTATTGTAGGTTGCAAATGGGTGTTTAGGAACAAGTTAAATGAGCAAGGTCTTATCATAAGAAATAAAGCTAGATTGGTTGTTAAGGGATATAACTAAAAGGAAGGCATAGATTATGATGAGACTTTTGCCCACATTGCAAGATTTGAGGCCATTAGGATACTCTTAGCTTATGCATGCCACCTGAATTTTAAGCCTTTTCAAATGGATGTTAAAAGTGCATTTTTGAATGGAACCATTGAGAAGGAAGTTTATGTTGAACACCCTTTTGGTTTTGAGTCACATTATTTTCCAAACCATGTTTTTAAATTGAACAAAACCTTATATGGATTGAAACAAGCTCCAAGAGCTTGGTATGAAAGGCTTAGTTCATTTCTCTTGAAAAATGATTTTGAAAAAGGAAAGGTGGTCACCACACTATTTGTTAAAAAACACAAGCATGATATATTAATTGTATAAATCTATGTTGATGATATCATTTTTGGTGCTACTAATGAATCTCTTTGTGAGGATTTTGCTAAGTGTATGACTAAGGTATTCGAAATGAGCATGATGGGAGAGCTCAAGTTCTTCCTCGGTCTACATATCAAGCAAATCAAAGAAGGGATCTTTATTAACCAAGCTAAATACATAAGGGAAATACTCAAGAAGTTTGGCATGGATGGTTGCAAAGTAGCCAAGACCCCTATGAGTGGTATCATCAAGCTAGACAAAGATGAATCGAGTAAGACGATAGATGAACAGAGATATCAAGGAATGATCAGATCTCTACTTTATCTTACTGCTTCTAGGCTAGATATCATCTTTAGTATTTGTATGTGTGCTAGGTTCCAATCCTCTCCTAGAGAATCTCATTTAAATGCTGTTAAGAGAATTTTTAAGTATTTGCATGGCACAATTCACTTAGGGTTATGATATCCTAGGGATTCATCCTTTAGTCTCATAGTATATTCAGATTCGGATTATGCGAGTAGTTTATTAGATAGAAAAAG
>CATIWR010076695.1:0-30677 GCA_949677035.1 Omphalea diandra | reverse complement strand
CAAAATCCTCACAAAGAGACTCATTAATAGCACAAAAAATGATATCATCAACATAGATTTGAACAATTAGTGTATCATGCTTGTGATTTTTAACAAATAGTGTGGTATCCACCTTTCCTTTTTCAAAATCATTTTTCAAGAGAAATGAACTAAGGTTTTCATACCAAGCTCTTGGAGCTTGTTTCAAATCATATAAGGCTTTTTTCTATTTAAAAACATGGTTTGGAAACAATATGACTCAAAACCAAGAGGTTGTTCAACATAGACTTCCTCCTCAATGATTCCATTCATTTTCACATCCATTTGAAAAAGTTTAAAATTCATGTGACATGCAAAAGCTAAAAGAATCCTAATGGCCTCTATTATTGCTACGGGGGCAAAAGTTTCATCATAATCTATGCCTTCCTCTTGGTTGTATCCCTTAGTAATCAATCTAGCTTTGTTTCTAGTGATGAAACCTTGCTCATCTAACTTGTTCCTAACACCCACTTACAACTTATAATTGGGTGTTCTTTAGGCCTAGGAATAAGTTCCCATACCTTGTTTCTCTCAAATTGGTTGAGTTTTTTTCGCATAGCAAGTACCCAACTCTCATTATCAAGAGCCTCATCAATTGATTTTAGCTCAAGTTGAGAAACAAATGTAAGATTGTTATCTAAAAGATTGAGTTGTGATCTAGTACTTACACCCTTAGATGTATCACCAATGATCAAGTCTTTGGGGTGATACTTGGAAAATCTCCAATCCTTGGGTAGATCTTGGCTTGGCTCTACTTGTTGTTGATGTTGTTAGTCTTCATCTACTCTTGATGAATCACATTTTTCCTTATCTTTTTTTCTTGTAGAATTTTCCAATTCTAACTTCTCAAAGTCGCCTACAAGATCATCAACAACACACCTTTCCTAAGATCAAGTTTACTAGATTCATCAAAAACAATATTTATAGACTCTTCAACTACCATTAAACTCTTATTAAAGACTCTATATCCTAAAAAGATACCTTCGTTGGTTTTTGAATCAAATTTCCCAAGATTATCCTTGATTTTCAACATATAACACTTATATCCAAATACTTTAAGGTATGATATCTTGGGTTTTCTACCATTCCATAGCTCATAAAATGTTTTATTGAGAATGAGTTTTTTAAAAACTCTATTTGCAATATAACATGCAGTATTAATGGCTTCAGCCCAAAAGTAATTTAGTGAAGAATACTCATTGAGCATTGTTCTAGCCATTTCTTTCAATGTTCTATTTTTCCTCTTTACAACACCATTTTGTTATGGTGTTCTAGGAGTTGAAAAATTACAAAAAACTTCATTCTCCAAACAATAATTTTCAAATAACTCATTTTGAAATTCCTTTCCATGGTCACTTCTAATAGAAGATATGAAGTAACCTTTTTCATTTTGAACCCTTTTTGCAAAACTTTTGAAAGTATCAAAGGAATCATTCTTATGAGCTAGAAAAGATACCCAAGTAAACCTAGAGTAATTATCTACTAGGACTAGTGCATAATGTTTTCCACCTATGCTAACACTTCTAGTGGGTTTTATCAAGTCCATATGAATAAGTTGAAGGGGTCTAGTTGAACTTATAACATTTTTAGCTTTGTGAAAGGCATGGTGTTGCTTCCCCGTTTGACAAGAACCATATGTCTTGTCTTTAGAGAAATTTAGCTTGGGAAGTCCTTCCATTAACTTTTCTTTAGATACGCTTTGAAGAAGATTCATGCTTGCATGTCCAAGCCTTTTATGCCACAACCAAGCTTCATTGCTCAAAGACATAAGACACTTAAAAGATTGGTTAGGCAAATTGTCTAAGTCAATTAAGTAGGTATTGCCTTTCCTTTCACCCTTGAAAATAACCTCATCATCCATCAATATGGTGACTCGGCATTCCCTAGGATCAAAAGTGACTCTGTTACTTTTGTCGCACAATTAACTTACACTTAACAAATTATGTTGTAAGCCACTAATTAATAAAACGTTATCAATTAAAGAGTAACCATTCTTACTAATGGTTCCAATGCCAATTACCTTACCCTTGGCATTGTTATCGAATGTGACATCTTCACCTTCTTTTTCTTTCAATGTTGTGAATAGCTTTCTATTTCTAGTTATATGCTGGAAACATCCACTATCCACATGCTAATTGCTTGATTTGGTGCCTGCCACACTCCCCTACACAATAAAAGTGAGTTACCTTTTCTTAGGTACCCAAGCATACTTGGGTCCTAGGGGGTTAGGAGATGAAAGGTCCTCTAATTTGAGATGAGCCTTCCTAATATAGCAATGAATATTGATGTGTCCAAATCTCATGCAATAATGACATTGGAGTTTAGACTTAGGAGTCTTTCTCCTATGCACAAATTTAGTATGAATAGGAAGCCTTTTCATACCTTGACTATGTGAATGCATGCATGTACATGTATGATGAGTAGGAGTAGAGGATTTCTTATGAGAGTGAGCATGTTGTTTGTTATACATATAGGCATGGTTAGCTCTTTGAGTTTTGGCTCTTGACCTTGAGGGAGCCTTCCTTTTGCCCTTAGGCTTAGGAGGCTTAATGCTAGGAGCACTTTTCCTCCCAATTACCTCAACCCTTGAAGTTTGAGGTTCTAAAGAGCTAACAAATGTGGTTTGAGATGATGAGGAGGCTCCATTGAAGCCTAGACCATGTCTAATTAGTGGTGGTCTTTGTGACATAATCAATGTGTCTAAGGCTTCTTTTCCTTTATGGAATTTGGAGATTGAGCTTTTAAGCTCAATGACTTCTTCCTTTAGAGTGTCATTCTTCATTCTTAATGAAGCCATTGAAGAAGATGATGTAGAAAGACTATCCATATATTTTTTTAGCGCATCATTAGATGCTCTCAATTATCTTACAATGTCATTAAGGGATTTATAATCATCCTCTAATTTTTGACATTTTCTTTTGTAAGAATTTCATTTGTGACTTGTATTAGTCACATCTCATAGTTAGAGCCTCTAAAAGCTCTTCATCTATCTCATCAAATTCAAAATCGGAATGAGAATGGGAAGAAGTACTTACCTCATTTGTAGAATCTTCTTGTGCCATAAAACAAATATTGGCAACTTCTCCTTCTTCCTCTTCTTCACTTGAGTTGTCATCCCAAGTGGCTGAAAAGCTTTTCTTCTTCTTCTTGTCTCATCTCTTCTTCTTCTTTAATTTGGGACAATCATATTTGATGTGGCCTTATTTGCCACATTCATAGCAAGTGACATCGTTGGATCTTTCTCTTAGACTAGGAGTTGTCTTCTTGAAACTTTTTCTTTCTTTTCTTCTTTTGATCAACTCCTTTGTCCTTCTTGACAACATTGCTAACTTCTCTTCTTCCTTGTCACTTTCTTCATCACTTAAGATAATTTCTACCTCTTTCTCCTTTGTTGAGGATTTGAGAGCTAGGGTTCTTCTTTCTTTTTTTGGTTTATCTCCTTGGCCTCTTAGTTTCTTTATTTGCTCGTCTTTTTGTAAGGCCAACTCATGAGTTAAGAGTTTGCCTATCAACACGTTTGTTGGCACCTTACCAATCTTCGGATTGGACTCTTAGATACTGCACACTCTAGTACCAAATTTATCTAAAGGAAGAGTTTTGAGGACTTTTGTGTTTACCTCATAGTTTATGAGAGTCCTTCCAAATTTCTTCATGTTGTTGGTGATAGATAGGAGCCTATTCGTCATTTTGGTGATGCTTTCATGGTCTTTCATCATGAATAGCTCTCATTCTATCACATACATCTCCAATCGACTTGACTTAACTAGTGTTATGCCTTCATGGTAGTTTTTAAGGGTCTTTCAAATGGCTTGTGCTATTTGACAATTTTGCACTCTTCCAATCTCTTCTTTAGAGAGAGAAAGCTTAGAAAAATGGTCATTGCCCTCTTGTTTTTGGCATTTGATCTCTGGTGAGCTTTAACCCATTTTTCCCTTGGGATAAGTTCTTCAATTTCATCCACTACTTTAGTGGGTGGCTTCCATTCTTTGACAACCATATCCCAAAGGTCCACCATATCTATGTCAAGGTAGATTTCCATTTTATACTTCCAATGAGTACAGTCGGATCCATCAAAGTGAGGCTTGAGGTATGAATGGATTTCCTCTTGTGTCATTGATCTTTTCTCACCCAATAAAGGCTTTTTTGTGAGACTTGACTCTGATATCACTTATTGGCCCTAGGCACTAAGAAGGGGGAGGGGCTGAATTGGTGTATAAAAAAAATTTAGAAGCAAAAAGGATAGAGAATAGTAGAAAATAAGGTACACGATTTATAGTGGTTCGGGTATAATCGACCCTACGTCCACTCCCTAATTTTCTATAATTAGGTGTTGCACTAACTTCAAATAGTGTTTTTAAGCTCACACCTAACTTTTACACTTGTGTTTTCAAGGCTCACACAACACTCTTTACACTATGTGTTTTTAAGGCTCACACAACAACTTCTCTCTAATGTTTTTATAGGCTCACATTACAACCTATCTTTAATGATTTTACAGGCTCACACTACAACCTTAACAACTGGTGTTTAATGTTCACACCCAATAATCACTTAAAGAATAGAAAAGATTAAGTAGCAAAATTGCAAGAGTTTGGTTACAAATTAATGAAATCTCTTACATTTACATCTATTTGATGAGGTATTTATAGCTTTTACCCACCAAAGAGATGTTGCAATAAAACTGGTAGCAAATCTCTAAAGTATGATAGGTAGATTTTACATTTAATGCTTGTCAGGCTTCATTCGCGGTCGCTACTACTCTTTCGCTCTCGCGATTTTCCAATTTCCATACAAAATTCAGAAATTACAGCAAAAATCCTCGTTTGTGTCTAACGGCTAGTCCATGTGTCATCTTCTCATTGGTTCACTAGGAAAATATAGTTGTTGCCTTTCACCTGCTCATAAAAGTAGCGATCGCGATTTTTCTTATACAAGGTGTAACTTAGGACGCGAATTCATCTATCAAAACGTCCATCTTCTTCATCATGAATCACGTTCGCTACCCATAAGTTCCCATCGTGATTTTTGTCTTTCAATGGACACTTGGGACACTTGTCATGTTATGGTTGTGGACTTGATTCCCTCTTAAGTTACTTTGAAAGTTGCGAGTTTGACTGAGACGTGACACTCATCGCGAATTCGTCTGTAACTTTGGCACTACCATCTTATGATGAATCGCGGTAGAGAAGTGGCCTGTGAATTTGCCTGCCCAATTTTCAACCTGTCTTAAGCTAAGTCATGGTCATGATATTTGAAGTTGCAATCGCGAATTAGGAGACACTTTGTTTTCTTTAGAGATTATGAACTCCATCCAACTTCCAATTTATAGACTAACTAAGAACTGCAAAACAACACTTAATTGAAATATTAGAATTGATCAATCTTCTTTGTCAATATCAAAAGAGATCCAAGACTTAGGATTAACCATCTTAGTCTGACACAAGTAATGCCCACTATTTTAATAATAAAACTCATGGCCTTTAAAAATTATAAAACTAAAGATTTTAGGAGAGGCCCACACAAGTAAAAGTCAAAATTTTACTTTAAAAATTAAAAAAATTAAGAAGGGGCCAAGGCCCTTGTCCTTGTACATTTAGTTTTGCCCATGTGTTCCACCTAGAGCTAAAACCTAGGGATTACCCATAAACATTTCTAGCCCTAGAAAATACCTAATGCTAATAGAGTAATAAATAACAAGAAATTAACTTGAAAATAAAAATTAGAGAACAATTCTGAGATTGATCTAACTAACCTATAACAACAGCCCTTAGGATTTCGATGAGCATAGTAGTTTCTATAATTTCCCTAAATAATTAATCAAACCTAAAAAACAAATGTGAAACATAAAGAGTCCTATGAAGGAAAGACCCAACTATAAGTGCCTTAATTTTGTGGTATGCACTTGAACGAGTGGAATCTTGCTTATGACTCCTAAATCTTTTATGAATCATTGAAGGCATAATGTGGATGTAGAGTCATTATTTAATATAACCCCAAATGATGGTACATTGAAGGATTAATGCAGAATCCAAGGATAGGATGCTCAAGTTATAGAGCCTATAACATGAATCAGGTGATTAATAAGGGACCTTAAGGGGTAATACTTTGTAGTACCCCCAAAGACTTAAATGTAATTGTCACCTAATTTTGGTCAAGGTAAAATTTTAGGCAAGGATGGGCTCTAGCTCAAACAAGTCAACTAAAAGGCCCAATCAATTTTCACCTATCAGAGATAAGGTTCGAGAGTTTAGTACAACTTGTGGAAGATGTTAAACACTTTTGAGTCACCCAAATGTTAGGATCCAACCTTTGGATAATTTATGGTTCACTTTAACAAGTTTTTTCTTCATCAATTATTCAATCCAGTTTAGATGGTCCTAATCATCAATCTAGTGCTCATTCATACAACCACATTGTATTAACTAAGTATGTATATTCACTAAAAGGTAAAAGGACATATAATCATAGGGGAATTCATGCATGCGTTATCACATGCCTTAATATGTAAACTTAAACCTCAAAAACCTATAAAAGGAATCTTATATTAGTGCCAAATTGTACCAAAAAAGGCTTTCTAACCCAAGCACAACAATTTGAAGTGGGAAGACCTTACCATTCTTATATTGTCATCATTATACGCCTATCATGTAAGTGAGAAGATTATATGAAACAATCAAATAAACATGACGCCCCAAGTGGGAGAGCTAAACAAACCCATACAAAATGGCAATGACAGCGCGTAATAACAAGTTATATATCATAATGAGTAGTAAATAAATAAGAATCAAAGGGTCCTAAGTTGCTACAAGCTCTCTCCATCACCTTCCATTTATGTTAAACACAAAGAACATTAAAGGTTGCTTACGTAACCATCAATAAAAGGGCTAGAAAACATTTATAAAGTATGGTTAATGTATCATTTTAAAGCTTAAAATGAGAATGAGGGTATTGACTATTATAATACCCCATTCCAATCATTTAGAAGATTGAGGAGTAAAAGGAAATGCTTAGAATTAAAAGGATAAAAATGGAGTTCACTATTGTGAATAATGCATATGAGTAGTAATAGTGGTCTGTACATGCCATATAGAAGTCTATACAGATGATAAGATTTTTGAATAGACGTCTGGGTTTACTACTATGAGAAATCAATACCAATAAGAAAAGAAAAGGGAAAGGGAAGAAGGAGGGAAAAATGTCTCTGGTTACCCTCCTAAGGCATATTTTTAGCCTAGATTCTCTAACCATTTTGGTACAATTTATTTATTTTAATTCCTCCCCATACTTAAAAAGTATAGAGTTAATGATGGAGTATAGAGAAAAGCATAAAGAATTTTGATTAGTGAATCGAAATGAGTTGTTTTATATTATTATGTAACTATTATCTAAATGTATTCATGCATCATAAGTTTAAGTATAAACCCATGTGTGTCAAATTATTTTATATATAAAATCATATACATTGATGTTAATAGAATATGATGAATTAATGTTATGTGAAATGCATAAATGTTATGTATTGTGATGGTAGTTTGGGAAAAAAGTAGGAGTCCATATGTTCATAGCTAGCTATGAAATTCAGATGACGATGATGTTATGTTGTTTTCGTGTTTATGCTATGCATGCATGGTGCATGACTATGGCTAGTGAGGAAACTCTCCCATTGTAAGATATATTATGTTATGTTATGCTAGCAAAAGAGGAAACTCCCATCCCATAAATGGAAATAAGAAGAACTCTCCTACTATGATTAAAAGGGGTTTTTGGACTCGACTATCTATATTTGTTATGTTATGCTTATGTTTGAATGTAATGATATGTTTTATATAGATTGGAAAAATATTTCCAAAAGTGCATTTATAAAATGACATGTGAGCTTATTTTTATACACGTTAATGGTTACATAATTAAATAAAATCGTTCATTAATTTCCCCCTTAAAAACTCACTTCACCATACACCTCCCAGTGTTTTGTAAGAATTGATGCATGTTGATTATGATATAAAGGATGTTAAAGCTTAAGTTTCAATGTTAAGTATTATTAAAGGCACTATATTATCTCTTATAGTTGCCTATGCTATATATTATAAATGCATATGTAAATGTATTAAATGTTCAATCTTAAGGTTTTTATGTCCTATATTCTTAGATTCTTTATATTATTAGTTAAGAAATGATTGTATGATTTTAAATTGATAATTATGAAAAGAAATAGGATGAAATTTAAGAATGATGTTACCAATGATTATTGTGGTTTAGAAATGAATGAATTGCTAAAATGAATGATTATTAATAGTGATGGTGTTAAATTAAATTTAGACCCGCACCCTTAAATTCTAAGGATTTGATATAATGAGAGTAGATTTTATAAAATGAATATTATGATAAAAAAAGAAATGAAAGGGAAACAAAGGAAAGAAAGGAAAAAGAAAAGAAACGAATTAAGTAAATATTTATATTTAAGGATTAAACTTAGCTTTTTCCTTAACTTCCATTAGTTAATTTTTAAGAATTCAAGGTGGTGAATAATGATAATTAAGGTTAAGTTTATGATTAAAGTATCAGAGTGCATAGGGTTAAGCCCATTTGAGAATGAAATAAGGCTTATTACTGATTTTGGTGGCCTGAAACCTCCTAGTTTCCTAACGCCAGCCCAACCCAAAGTCTAAGTCATGACACTTTCTCTCTTATGGCTATTAAGGGCCCTTAATCCTAAAGTTTGGTATGGTATGGCTACCCTACAAGGGTCCTCCATTTGAGTTTTACATTTCCTGTGGGTTTTGCCTAGTACAGGATGGGGATTCTCCATTTGAATTATCTATGGAGGCAATAATGGAGGCTAAAGTGCCTCATAGACTTTAGTAGGGAGAGGATAACGATGTCAGCTCTATCTTATGGAGCCCTTTAAATACCCTTATAATACACTATATTATAAATATATCCTAATTTATTTATTTTTAGATGTGGATTTTATTAACATTTCATTAGCAAGTTATTTAATTTTTTTAAAAGATGAAAAATTATGGAATGGGATCCTTATAGGAATGGATTCCTATGGAGACAAGAAATGGAAGCAAAATTGTTATTGATTGGCATGGCTGAGGTGGATGTGAATATAGAAGTAAAGAATAGATGTGGGAGGTAGGGATATGAATGGGGATGGCTCTCCGCCCCATTGTCACTCTTATATAGGTATTAAAATTTTGAGCTGGAAATAGTTGTTTACTCACCAAGTTACAAGAATTTCTTATTGCCATCAAATAGATATTGCCACATATGATAGATTTGTTTAATGCATAGCATACTGCAATAGAAACTCAAAATCTATTTTTCTTAAATTTTTCAACAAACTATCTAAATTATAGGCACATGACATTGCCTAATTAGAGGTAGTAAGAAATTCCTACACCTTAGTGAAAAAGAAAAATTTTTGTATATATAGGTCATTGGCCTATTGGTTTAACAAATTCAAACATTTACAAGTTTAATCATTATGTCACATCCTTTAAATTTTGACCAATTTAGTCAAATTCATAAATCTTTTAGTAATTGTGTCCAATATATAAGACTGGTCAAAATTGAATGACGTGTCATATGATGGTAATGGCACGTCATTCAATTTTGATCAAGCTTATGAATTGGACATAATTGCCAAAAAGTTTGCTAATTTGGCTAAATTGACCAAAATTTAAAGATTAGATATAATGATTAAAATTTACAAAAATTTGAATTTTTTAGGTCAATAGGACTAGGTTATTTGTGTAAATTAAAAATTTGCAATCACATATTAAAAAACCATACATTTTTCAATGGAAACTTTTCCAATAAGCTCCAAAATCAATATTGAGTTTGATTTTATTAATTTAGTGAGTCAATACTAGTTAAGTAATAAATTTATGAGTTGGTTTGTAAATATTTTTTAATACTAGCTCGTTCATAAATAATTTTTACAAGCCAATATTAATGCGATAACAAATTTGTGAGTTAGTTTTAAATAATTTTATTAATACTTTAAATATAACTATATATTCATTTAAATGTAACTATATATTTATATTTATAATATGTATAAAAATTCCTTTAAAAACATATTAATTATACATATATAGAAAATAATATATTTTGATGTTGCAATATACATTTATAATGTAATATCTAATTTTTTTGTATAAATATTAATAAATATATTAAGTTCTTAAAATAAAATCTTAATTTTAAATAATTAATAATAATGTTAGTTATAATTTAATTCTATTAAAAAACTTTAACTTGATTGAAATTGTTTAGACTTAAAAATTGTATGCAATTTTATGTTATTTTATTTGAGTTTGGTTCATTCATTAAATAATTTTGGAATACTCGATGCAAGTTTAGCTAATTTATAAATAAAATCAAACTTAAATAAATCATTAATCAATTCAACCCAACTTGCTCACACTCCTAATATTGAAATAGGATTTTCAAATTAAATTATAACATAAAAAAATTCAAGAAAAACAAAATTTTGGTATAATTTTTATCTTTATTCTATATAATAAAGCTAAAATATTTATAAAAATTTTTAACCATGAAATGACATGTGACACTCACTCTAAATTTTGGTTATTTACTTTTCATAATTTTTTATGTTAAATCATTTTTATAATATTTAATTGATTCATATTTATTAATTAATTACTTTTTAATTAAGTACTCATACTTATGGATACTAATTATTATGATTTTTGTATATATCTTGAATCTTTATAGAAAATTTTAATTATTTTTCAATTTAATTGCTTTAAAACAAATCCTTCAAAATATTAAAAAGTTTTAATTATTTAAGTTATTATAATAATTTATGTCTTTTTTGTCATATAGGCATAATGAATGCATATATAATTTTTAAATAAAAATATATATAAGAAATTTATTATAATTATTTATAATTTAATTTTTTACTAAAAAATTGTTTTCATTAATCAATTTAAATATTTATATATCATTTAAATTTTATTACTAAAAATAAATGTATTTATAATAAGATTCAATCCAAAAAACATTAAAATTATAGAAATAAACTTAAATCATAAAATTAATCAATACATTATATTAAATGTTTTGTATCTTAAAATTGATTATGGGAAATAACATCCTCTAAAATTAATAAGATGTATAAAATATAAAATATATTTTAAAATGTTAAACAAATAAGATAAAAATATCAAATAAAATTTGTGCATTATGTGTTACCATTTTATAGATTTTTATTTAGCTCTAATAAAATAATTATATATATAAATTTATAATTTAATCTAACGATGACACTAGACACGTGGTTATGTGTAAGATTAATTTGTGTATACAAAGGAATATTATATCATATATAATATTTTTTTTGAATTTTAGACATATCATTATCTAAAAATATATCAATCAACAATGCCAATTAACTGCTCTTAATAATTGTTTTTCTCCCTATTAAAAAGACGCTAATTACTACTTCATTTTCTTGCTAATAAAAGTCTAAAAAAAACTTCAGGATTGATTTTTGCAGATTTTCAAGTTTTGTTAGATATGTAGATATATTGTTAATCCCTTTAGCAAATTTTAATTAATGAAGGAAATTAATATATTAAAAATAGTGAATTTTTCAAGCTTTAAAACACTTACTATAACATTAAGTAATATTTATTTTTTAATTATTTAATACAATAAATATATAATTATAAATATTACATTATAAGAATGTATTATAAAAATAAAAAAATTGATAATTAAACTTGAATGAGGTACTCATAAATATAAATGATTCAATCAAATTCTTGTTCAAACATGATATATATATATATATATATATATATATATACTAATTAAATAAGAATCAAAAAAATTTACATTGATTAATTTATAAATATAAAAGAGTTTAAATAATTCATTGTCAAGCCTGAGTTATTGAATCATTTACAAACAATTTGATTTATTTACATCTAGATTCACCATTTTTGGACCCATTTGATTATTTAAAATAAATATGAAAAATGTAAAAATTGGACTAAACACCAATAAATGGAATGATCCAACTGTCATCGATATTGATAGTATTTAGGGTACTAATAATTTTAGGATTGAAATCCATATTTAGACTTTTTTTTTATTGGTTTCATAATTTCTGTTCAATAATTGAAAATTAAGTAATAAAGTAAAAAAAATTATCTTTTATTTGTTGCTTTTACTAAAAACCTTAAATTTTTATTATCAATTTATGTCTCTACACTTTATAACTAAATAACACCTTATATCCAGTTGTTCTACACTGGCATAAGGGACAACTGAATTTTTTGTCTTAAACCATTGAATAACTGTGTTCTTATCAGTTTGACTAATTTTAAAGTTAGCCCACCATTTAATATTAAAATGCCTCCAAAGAGTGATTACCTCATGATCAAGTTCTCATTCTTCAGGGAAAGTCTTAATAGTTTTGAAATTCCAAGTAAAGATCTATGGAATTCCAAAAATGGAAGTAAAGGACAGTAAAAGACATTGAGCAGCTTTCTTAATAGTTCCTAAAAATTTATGAAATCCCGCTTAGACTGCAAGAAGGGCAAGAGTATGATGTCAGCTAAAATAGTGCTACCATTCTTGAAACCATGCTAGGAAAGTAACGTTGAGTCCTTTGTTAAAGTAAAAGAACCAAGAATAGTTAAAAGGTGTAACCAAAAATGCTGAGAACCAAGCTTCTTGGTAATCCCAGTAGGAGTAACCAATAGGATAAGGTTTGGAAATTTTTCTTTCTTCATTGGGATTTTTCTAATCCTTGGCAGTAACAATATTAATAATCTTACACTTGGAGTAAGAAATTTTACTTGGCTTGTCTTCATCCATAACATGTTCAATTTTAGCTGATTTAGTGTCAACTAAAATGAATTCATAAAAAATTCTTGTTTTAGTTAGGTGTTGAGGAATAAAGTAAAAATTGGGCTTAAAAATTCTTTGAAGGGTAGCAAGAAAAGAATTTGTCATCTATTCAAGCTCAAGATAATAGATTTGCATCATATTGGGCTTCTGAAAATATGAACAAATTTCCTTTTCTTTTGCCACCACTTGAGAGATTAGTGGGGGCTTTTCTTTATTTTTGTTTTTGTTTTTATTCTTATTCTTCTTACTGGTTGAAGGCCCAGAAGAAGAAGAGGGTTGATTATCACGAGTGGTTGGGGGTTTTGGGCCTGGGCTGGAGGCAAAGGCTGGAAACAAGTTTAAGGTGGACATTTTCTTCTTTGACATGGTTGGGTCTAAAAGAGCGAACCGATTATGGGTTGGGAATTCCCTACAAAAATTCTCTTGTTAAAAAATCAGGAAGAGAATTTGAAGTTTCCTTGATTTATTATATATTAAAATCAAAATTACTTAAAATAGTTTGTCATCTGGCAAAAACTTGTTTTGAAATAAAATTTTTAACATCCTTTTCTAAAATATGTTCTGCTGCAGAGCAGTCAATTCTTAACAAAAATCTTTTATTAACCAATCATCTTCAAATTTAGTGATGTATAGACTATGGAAAGTAATTCTTTTTTAATAGTAGAATACTTACACTGCGTGTCATTTTAGGAGCCTGAATGATACCTGACTAATGACTCTTTGGTTTGGTTTGGTAGTCTTTGTTTAAGTATACCACCAAAGCCAATATCAAAAGCATCAGTTTCGACTATTAAAAAGGCATCTGGATAGGAATGGATAAACAAGGAAGTTTCTTAATATTTTCTTTGATGGTTTTAACAATTTGGGTATGCTCCATAGTATAGGGAGAAACATTTTTCTTAAGACGCTGAAATAAAGGCTTACAAAGTAATCCAATGCCTTTATAGAAGTTAGCTACATAATTAATACATCCTAATAATCTTTACAATTGATTTTTATCTTTTATTTCATTAGAAAATTTATCAGAAAATTTAATTGCTCTATCAATTGGTTTAATGGTTCCTTGAAAAATAATATGTCCTAAAAATCTTATCTTTGTTTGAAAAATTTTCATTTTTGGTGCACACACCACTAAACCATTATTTTGAATAACCCTGATAAATTTTTCTAAATGAACAAAATGTTGATCTAAAGTTTTTTAAAAGATCAACACATCATCAATATAAACAATTGAAAATTCTTTAGAGTCATTTAAAATATCATTCATAATCCTTTGAAATTCAGAAGAGACATTTTTTTAGTCCAAAGGGCTTAACATTCCATTCAAAATGACCAAAAGGGACATTAAAATCGGTTTTATATCTATCAGATTCTTTAATATAAATTTGCCAAAATCAGATTTCATATCAAATTTAGAAAAGATATTGTCATCATAGAGTTTCTTAAGCAAATCCCTTTTGTTAGGGATTGGGTACCTAATCCATTCTCATAATGAACTGTGGGAATAAGACCTTCTTAGACACAGTTCATATTTGCTCCAGAATTAATTATAGCAGTAGTATTAAGATGAAAATCATTAGTAATAACTAAATCAATAATAAAAATACATTTTTGGTAATTAATTTTTGAAATAATATTCAAAAATTTATGAGTAGGAATATTATAAGCTTTTCCTGATATTTCATAGGAAGCATTAGGTTGAGAAATCTGATTTTGAATAATAGATGAAACATTGTATTTTAAAACTTCTTGTTTAATTAAACTATTTTCAGATTTTAATTTTGAAATATCTTTCTTAATATTCTTAATCTCTTCTTGAAAGTCAAAAATGGTTGGAGAAAATGTCTTTTTGTCAAATCTTTTAAAAATATCATTAATATTATATTTTTCAAATGTTGAAATGGGTTTATTAGTAACAATTTCTTTTAACTTCAAAAGATATTCCTTTTGTATTTCAAGATTTTCAATTTTTTTAATAGCATCAAAAAGTAAGGAAGTATCTTTTGTGATTACATTAATGGTTTTAAGATTACAAATGCAAGGTCCTTCGCATTCGCAATCTTTATCTTCTTCAGAAGAAACTTCTTCATCAGAAGATTGAACAACAAAGGTTTCATTAAAGTCTTCTTCTTCAGATTTTAAATAGCTACTTAACAAGAGATTTATCATTTGCTCTTTTAATTTATCAAAAATGTCAATAGCATTAATTTTATCCTTCATAAAACATTGATTTTTGAAATGATCGATTCTTCCACACTTAAAACAAACAGATGCAACATACTGTTTTTTAAATGATTTCTTTCCTTTATGTTTTGACTCCTTAGTTTTGGAAGAAGAAGGTTTTGAGGCTGACTTAGGTGATTTGTAATATTGATCATTTGAAAATGGTCTTTTTGATTTTTTAAAATTTTTTTCAAAAACTTTTTTTTATTTTTTGATGAAGGAGGAACAAGTTTTTCATAACCATATTGTTTACAACAACTTCCTAATTCTTTCTTTTCACTTTTCATTTCCTCTTTAAGTTTAGCACTTAATTTAAGATTATTGCAAATAGCGAGACTTTCATTATTAATATTATTAATTATTTCACCATAAGTAAGATTATCATAATCAATTACCCCTGTTCCCCCCCCCCCCCCCTCATTCGCGAGCGTACTTTCTTAGCAAATAGTGAAGTAGACCGAAAATAAATCATTATTTTCATAAAGCATGAAAACAATCGGTCCTAGTAAATAATTTGGTTAGGAGAACATCTGTATACCACCTAAAATCATATAGTTTTGGACAACTGAAATACTTCTAAAGCTCGAGTTTGAAACTGTTCAGGGTTTCCTAAAAAGTTTAAAGGAGAGATGCCACTGAATCTGGTTCAGTGATAGTAATAGTTTCTTGACCTTCAATTTTAATAACAGTCTTAGTAGCAGTTAAGATATAATTTTTATTAACTTTAGTAACAAAATTATCCCACTAACCTTTTAATTGACGGGTAAATCAAGCAATTAAAAGTTTAGCTATATCAGGACCAGTTTGACCTTTGGTCTTATAAGCAGAAGCAGTTATTGTCATCTCATGAAAATGTTTAAAATAAGATATTCACTTAAACCATCAATATTCCATTCATAGATGACTTCACCATCATATCTGGATTGAAGCATTTCTCCACGTTCTTCAAATTAAACATCGGGTGGAGTTGGTCTTTTATAGTAATTTCTAATAGTAGAGTAGTCTTTATGAAAAATTTTATTAATAGAAAATCCTTCCAGAAACTGTTCTTCTAATTCTTGGATTTCATTTTGTTCAGTTTTGGTAATGACAAAAATCCTTGGTTGAGATATATTCAAAGAATTTAACTTTTCTTGAATCTTTTGTAAAATATCTTTTTTTGAAGATAATTTACATTCATCAGGTAATTGGGTTGGGTTAAAAATGGGTTTAATTGGATCAATAGTTGGATGGTTACTAAAGGATCAATAACATTAATCTTTTTAAAAGGTGAACAAATAATTTCACTATTTTGAAAATTTATTTTAACTTCATCGAGAGGAGGATGAACACTAGAAATAACTTCTCCTGAAGTTTTTACCCAATTTTGAGTAATTCTTTCATTAACATAAATTTCTTTAAAAGGAAAATCTATTTCCTCTAGTTTACAATACATAGAAAACCAAATAAAATAAGAAACATTACATTTAATTTTGTTGGGGAAATTATAATATTTATCTCTTAAATTATTTCTTTGACTTTCGTCAAAATGAGTAACAAACCAGTTATATTTTTCTTTATTATAATCTCCACTTAATTCTTTTCTTAAAAATTCCTTAGAATAGTAAAAAGTTTTGAAATCATATTGATTGTTGAAAATATTTCCATTTGAGATGGAGATGGAGACATTCTGCTTAACTCAGGGTGAAGATTAACAGTGGATTCCTCATTAGATCTTTGATCTGATTCTCTATAAATGAGTCTAGGAATTTCAGATGAAAAATCAACTTGTTGAATGTGGCTGAAGGTGTTTCCCTAAAAGATTCACATTTTTGAAAATTTTAGGTCGGAATAACAATAGGAGTAAAAGTTGTGGATGGGCTTATTGGAAGTCTAGAAGTGGACCTTCTACTGTTTTGGAAGTCTAAAACATTTTGAACAGATGGGAAAAATTGGTTTCGAATGGATCCATCAGATCTTTCACTAACACTGGATAAGCTAGATCTAGTTTCTATGGGTTTGGGATTAAAAATGTCTTCAAGATTCCAGGTTCCAACTTGACTTAACTGATGCCACCTAACCTTTTTTGGAACATGAATCTTACTGTGTTGAGAGTTGGCTTCAAAGACAATTGTCTCATTTCTTAAAAATTTACATTTAGATCTAAGATCTATGGTGGTGGTCATAACCTTATAGTAAACTCTATAGATGATGGCAACAAACTTAGAATTTGTAGCAAAATTTATATTTTTTAGCTTAATAGTCAAAGACAAAGTATCTATTATTATTCCATCAAATAATGAAACAAAAAAGTTGGGATAACAATTAAAATATATAGGTATGTTGGCAAGATTCGATTGTGTCATGGCTAAAACAAAGTTTAAAAAGTTTTGATGCCTAACATCTTTTAAACAAAAAAAAAAAAAAAAAAGGAACATCAAGGTCTAGTCTAAATAATGACTTAACAGCAACCTGCACCATACCAATGTAAATAAATTTATATTTTCTCGGTATTTTAAAATAGCATCAAGTGAGAGTAAGTGAATATTTTCACGTTCATAACTTAAAGAAACTGTTTGCTCAATTTATTTAATAAAATAGTCAGACACGAAATCACATGAATCAATTTTACACATCTTTCTTAGAAATTGACCAATTATGTAATTAATTTTCTATTTGGGCAATATTAACTTCTTTAGAATTTATGTTAGCATCTAAAGAATATTATTCTAACAGGGAACTTGAAGCATTAGGGGATGATGAAGAAGATGCAGAAGAATGAGAGGTAAGGTTTCTAAGTAGCCTATTCATGGTTTACTGATCTGGGTTACTAACAGGTATATTGAATTCAAGGGTACGTGTCTGTGGTATTACTAAGGGACTACTAAGTGGGACCACCCAATACACAAGCAGAATAATGAGCTAACCAACACAGTAATAACATAGATGTTACTCAAGAACACACTAGCTCTAATACCAACACAACACAAACACCAATAAATGGAATGATCCAATTGCCACTAATATTGATAGTGTTTAGGATACTAATAATTTTAGGATTGAAATCCATATTTAGACTTTTTTTTCTTTATTGTTTTCATAATTTCTATTCAAGAATTGAAAATTAAGTAATAAAATAAAAAAATTTATCTTTTTACTAAACACCTTAAATTTTTATTATCAATTTATGTCTGTATTCTTTATAACTAAATAACACCTTATATTAATAAAAATGCAGTATTAAAATAGTTCAAGAATTGAGAATCTTTTAACTTTGTTTTTAGTTTAATTATTTATTTTGATTACACAATCAAGATCTGGATCCGTGGCGCAATGGTAGCGCGTCTGACTCCAGATCAGAAGGTTGCGTGCTCGATTCACATCGCCGAATATTTTTTTACTTTATTTTCCCAAAAGTCACCTTATTCTTATTTCTGACCATATAAATATTTTATCTTTTTAGTAATTCCTTTTCAATTAAACCCCCAAAAGTTACCTTACTCTGATTTCTGGCCATATAAAATTTTTTTTCTCTTCTTTCTGATTCTGTTTCAATTAAGCCCCCGAAAGTTGCCTTATTCTGATTGTCTCTAAATTTTATTTAATACGTCGTTCTGTATGCTTGTACCGCAAACAGTACACCCACTTCCGCTTAACAGCTGGAGAGATGCCCCTGAATCTGTCACCACACTCTCTGCTACTCTCACCCCTGAATTCTTCTTCCTACACTATCCATTTTTCACATATCAACAATCCTACCCTTCTATGGCGTCCTCCACAGCAAAAACACCTCCGCCCGACCCACATACCCTGCGTCTCGACTCGATCCAGAAGGAAACTATCTCCCATCAGTGAGAGGTCGGAGGCCGAGGAATTGGTTCGGGTCCTGATGAGGAGTTTCAATGATAAAATGCTGTTGGTTCGGACATTGGACAAGTATGTTAGAATCGTAAGGACCGAGCACTGTTTTTTGTTGTTTGAGGAGCTTGGGCGGCGGGATAAGTGGCTTCAGTGCCTTGAGGTTATACCTAATCTCTGACGTATTGATTCTATCTTTTGTACTTTCTTTGTTATATTTTGGTTCTTTTGCCATATTTTAGCTTGTCGGTGTAATTAATTCTTATTGATGATTTTCATATGGGTTTGATTTGGATTGATTCTTTTCTGATTAAGTTGTTTCTAGTTAATTAAAGAAGAGGGGTTTTGTTGGAATTTTCATTGATTTTATTTTATGGCGCCTTTTACACTCTGCATTACCATAGCCACAATGGAACTGTAGTTAAGGATTGAAAACTTTTACTTTATGGTGGTTTGTTATTATGTATAATTTGTTTCATTGTTATCCAAATAGTTTATAGCTGTAGGGCATAACCAGCAGTGTAAGAATTGATTGGTCACTCATTTAGGAATTATGCATTCAGGTGTTCAGATGGATGCAGAAACAACGTTGGTATATAGCGGATAGTGGTGTTTATTCGAAGTTGATATCTGTTATGGGAAAGAAAGGTCAAACCCGGATGGCCATGTGGCTTTTCTCTGAGATACGAAATAGTGGTTGCCGGCCAGATACTTCAGTTTATAACGCACTCATCACTGCTCACCTCCATTCCAAGGATAAAGAAAAGGCTTTGTCCAAAGCCCTTGGTTATTTTGAGAAGATGAAAGGTATGGAACGATGTCAGCCCAATGTTGTGACTTACAATATTCTTTTGAGAGCTTTTGCCCAGGCTCGAAATGTATATCAAGTTAATGCTTTGTTTAAGGAGCTTGACCAGAGCATTGTTTCCCCAGATATATATACTTATAATGGCGTGATGGATGCCTATGGAAAAAATGGGATGATCAAAGAAATGGAATCTATACTTTGTTGCATGAAAAGTAATCGATGTAAGCCTGATATTATTACTTTTAATTTGCTAATCGACTCTTATGGAAAGAAACAGCAATTTGATAAGATGGAGCAAGTCCTTAAAAGCTTGTTGCAGTCAAAGGAGAAACCAACTTTGCCTACTTTTAATTCCATGATAATGAATTATGGGAAGGCAAGGCACAAAGAAAAAGCAGAAAGTGTTTTTGAGAAGATGATCAAAATGAAATACACACCAAGCTCGATCACGTATGAGAGTCTCATCTTGATGTATGGATTTTGTGACTGTGTTTCTAAGGCTAGGGATGTTTTTGATGATTTGGTTAAATCTGGAAACAAGGTCAAAGTTTCAACCTTAAATGCAATGCTTGAGGCTTACTGTATGAATGGTTTGCCCATGGAAGCAGATTTACTTTTTAACTATGCAATTAGTGTTAGAGTGCTACCTGATTCATCAACGTATAAACTCCTATATAAGGCCTACACTAAAGCCAACATGAAGGAGCTTGTACAGAAATTGCTAGGGCATATGGACAGAGATGGTATTCTACCTAATAAGAGGTTCTTCCTTGAAGCTTTGGGATCTTTTAAGTCTTTACCAGCAAGCTCTGATTCTGTAACTCGTGCCCCTGGTCCAGGAAGTCAACAACATTATGCTAAGATTTAGGTGGAATGATTCGAATATTTTTTTGTGTATTCTTCTGACCTTTTCCCAGTCAGCTGCCATTCATTGTACAGCTTATATTGCAATTTGCAAAGCAACAGTTGGCTCATTTAGCATCGAATTAGTTGATCTGCTCATGATGTGGTATGTATTTATTGCTCTGCAGTTAGATGTCTTATGTTCTTATTTATACCCAACTTTGTCCTCTTAAAAATGTATTCGTCCTTCATCTTCATTTCTATTGCTTAATTTAGCCTGAGCCAGGTTACTTGAATGTGTTTCATGATCTAGTGCTTCAACATTATTGCATGGAACTTCTTTATCTACATTTCATTTAATCTACACTTCAATCTAATTTTACATTTCTTTATACCAGTAACAGAATTACTTGTTTGTTTTGACATGCAATTCAAACTATGCACTGAGTCCTACCATTAACATATTGATGTATTGAATAAATATGGAATTGGCCACCTTCCCTATTTACTTTTGTTTGTTCAGTTTCTTACACCTCTTATTTGAAACCCCTTTTCTTGATTTCTGTATCTTCTCTTCTCTTGTTCATGGAGGCAGTAAAAACATACCTGAAACTGTTTTTTCTCTGATTTTTTATATGCATTTTAGGGTAATCTAAGGTGTGAGTTAGTTCTATAACACCCTAAGTTTGAAATTGTCATATTCAGTAACCCATATGATAAGTATTTCCTGTCACTTGCATATGCAGGAATCATGTGGCTTATGCAAGGATCCGATTAGGACAGACAAGTTAATTGCCGCTGAAATTTATAGGCAAAGAAAGAGATATGTTCCGACATTTTGTGTTACAGTTGAATTATCACCACTACTACATCACAGCTGCAAAGTAACTGCTACTATTGTCACTATCTTTGCTTGTACATAGTTTTATGAAGTATGACATTACCAGAATAAATTATATGATCCCTTGGATCAAATGTTTGGAGTAGATTTCTTTTTCAAGACTTGTATTAATGTCTTTGAATAAGGGTATCCCTCATCACTCAAAACATTTTAAAGCTGACAACTTGGATATTTAGTTAGCTAACTATGATTCACCTCTGCATCTCATCTAAGCTTGTGCCTTATAACTTGAGAACTGCCTACAACCTCTAGCCAAAAGAAAAGTTACATTGATTTTGATGCCACTTTCAAACTGGAGAACTAAACTATTGTTTACCAGAATGCAGTTCTTAACCTGCATACTTTTTATAAGGACGCATTAAAAAAAATTTTAAATGCAACCAAATTTTAATTTAATTTTAATCTGTTTTCGTTATATATATATTTTTAAAATAGCTTAATCCACAAAATAAAGCTCTTTTATTGTTTTAAAAGTAGTCTAAATAACAATTAAGGCTGGGGATGCTAAGTTAAAAATAATCGATTTTATTTAATTTTATTCTTTAGAAAGAAGTTGAATGTTTTTAAAAATAAATTTTATATTAAAGAATAAATAAATATATTAATGTTTTTGAATTTAGATTCCATTTAATTCAAATTTTGAAATCAGAATGAAAATGAAAATAGAGTGCAATTGAAAAAATTATTATTTTTCATTAAGTGTTTGATATGTTAGAAAAATAAAAATTGATTCCTTTATTTATTTTTTATAATATTAAAATTAGTAACTAAATATAAAATTTATGATATTATACTGACATAAAACATATAATATATTATAGTTGAAAATGAAATTATTATATAATTTTCATTTTTTAGTTAAAGATTTTTATGAAATTATATTTTCTTTTTCTTATATTATTTAAAATTTTAATTTTATAATATTTTAGTATTTAGTTTAATAATTCATATTTTAATTTATGTAATTAATTTTTTTTGAAAGAAAATTAGCTTTCATTCACTTGAGAAAAGTACATGAAGGGGTGCCTCATTAAAAACTTTAGGAGGTAAAACCCCTTGGGAAAAAAAATCCTCCTAAGAAAAAAAGAGTACTACTAGAAAAGAGCAAAATGCCAAGACGCTACTAGGATAAATAAGATAAAAGAAGGTGATGAAACCACTCTGGGCCATCATCCAACAAACAAGCAAAATCTCTTCATGGCACTCTAACCCCAACTTAGCTAAAGAATCCGCAACTGACTTGGCTGTCCTCAGTACCCACCGAAACCCCTGTGCCACACAAGAGTCAGCAAGCAAGCTTATATCAGTGGTAAGAAGGCCAATCTCCGACCCGGCATCCTCCTATTTGAGCCAAGAAATTACTTTTTTGGAATCCGACGCCACCTCCCCATTAAACAAGCCACATTCCAATGCAAATAACAACTCATCCCTTATTGCAAGAAGCTCAACTGCATAGTGGAATCAGTATACACACATCGAGCAGCACGGACAACCATGCTTTTCCCCATTTGGTCACGCACCACAGCCCCAACTCCTGCTTTGCACACCTGTCCATCTAATGCACCATCCACATTTATGGCATGCACAACATTCTCAGCAGGGGTCAATCTCGCCGGTAGAGCTGGTAATATATATTTAATTTTGATTTGTATATATCATATACCAAATTTTTATTAGATTGATTAAGTAATAAATATTTAAATTGATTTTGATAAAACAAAAATTTCATTCCCTGTGGGGAAAGGGGAATCAATGAATCTCTCAATTGCAAGAATTCCATTCTGATTTTAATGCTTCATTACATAATCCAAACCATTCTGATTTTAATGCTTCATTACATAATCCAAACCATTCTGATTCTAATGCTTTTTCACATAAACCAAACATAAGAAATTAAAATTATATATTCTAATTTTGATTTTGAAGTAATTTTTTGCAAACTAAATGACCTCTTAGTTCTATAGAGGACTAAGCTACATATACGGTTATCTATGATTTTGGATTCTTGAGTTTAGAAAAATAAAAGTATACGTTGTTCTCTTACTTTAATTTATTTAATTTATAACTTATAATGTAATATTTATGATTATTTTGTCTAAACTCATGATTTCATCATCATTTAAAAAAGAGAAGAATATTAACTCTAGAGTTGATAAATCTTTGCTTTAATCTTAATGATATTTTGAATGATAGGAATATCTTAACAAGTTTAATCTAAATACTTTTTATGTGTATTAGAACATTTTTGTTAAGTTAGAAGTGACTGCAAGGTCCAAGTCTTAGTAAGAAAGAAGAGCTAAAAAAGTCAAATAAAAAGATGTATAAATACTAAATTTTTAATGGATATGTAGAGTAATTTTGGATGACTTAGAGGACCCATAATGCATGATTAAAAGCTTAAAAAACCTAGTTTTTATAGAATTAGATGCTACACTTTATTCAATGTGTATATAGAAAGTTCTAGACATTATAGTAAAACTGGTTATGCTAAATTTGAAGGTTTCAAATAAATGGTTAAACTTTGAAACGACCTCTAAAATGATTTATGAAAGTTTAGATAATGAGCCATATGAAAAGAAAATTTATCAAGTCTAATTTTCATCAAATTAAATGAATCATAATTTGGAGTTTTGTGTAAAGAGTTGTGATTATTTGAGTGAGAGGTATTCATACTGAAGATGCATTGAACATGTCTTCTATCTTGAATGAGCTCACCAAACAATCTTTCACCATTTGAACAACCCTATTCATAGTGAAGAAAAAAAAATAAAAAAAAAATAAAGGTTTGCATAGATGCATAAAAGCTTAAAAAACCTAGTTTTTATAGAATTAGATGCTACAATTTATTCAATGTGTATATAGAAAGTTCTAGACATTATAGTAAAAGTGGTTATGCTAAATTTGAAGGTTTCAAATAAATGGTTAAATTTTGAAACGACCTTTAGAATGATTTATGAAAGTTTAGATAATGAGCCATATGAAAAGAAAATTTATCAAGTCTAATTTTCATCAAATTAAATGAATCATAATTTTGAGTTTTGTGTAAAGAGTTGTGATTATTTGAGTGAGAGGTATTCATACTGAAGATGCATTGAACATGTCTTCTATCTTGAATGAGCTCACCAAACAATCTTTCACCATTTGAACAACCCTATTCATAGTGAAGAAAAATAAAAATAAAAAACATAAAGGTTTGCATAGATGCAAAACAACTTGAAACTTATTCAGAATAACTGGTTCAACATTTGGAATAGTCTTCACTATATAATCAGATTTTGTAAGGTTACAATGGCTAGTTTTGGTTCTTGATTATATAAATATATCTTAGATGACATTTGGAAGGTTATCTAACTTTTGAGAAGTGTATGAGCTAAGTATAAAAATTTTAGAGCTTTGTTTCTTATATTTGGATATAATGAGTTTAAGTGTGCATATCTTGTATTAATTAAAGTAAGATATATCCTAAATACTAATTATATATTTACTTAGTCAAGGGGTTTGGATACTTACTTGGGTAATATCTTATAATCATAGAAAGGTCAGTGTTTAGCCTATAAAAACACATAAGTTAGGAACTAGCTCCACAAATTACCAATAAGGTTTTGCTCTCTTAAGCTTTGTAAAAGGAATAGATTAAATTCTCTTAAGTCTATAAAAAGAGAGATTATTTTTGTACCTCTAAATAAAATTTTAAATAGTTACTTAGGGAAAGAATGCAGGGATATTACCAATAAAGCAAAGGCTATCATTGAGGTAAATCCATCATTAAGTAAAAAAGAGCCACAATGGTTGATAATGACAATTCAATTACCTTAGGAGCTTTATTTTTAATACTACTAGAAAAATCAAGTCAGTCAGCCTATTATTAAAAATCAATAGTAATAAAAAATTTATTTAGACTAAATAACAATTGATGGTATTTATTGAAATCAAGAGATCATTGTCTAATCCACCCATTTTGATGGCCCCCACCAAGCTATTAATCATGTACATCTTAGGTTTAGAAGAGCAGGATAACTTAAGAGAATATGGAGGCAAAGAGAAGTTATCTATTATATCATGAAGATGATAAGCTCAAAAATTAAAGAATAAAAAGAAATGAAGAACCCTCCTTATTTAAGCAGCCAAGTAAAAAGGAATAGCCCTATTCAAAAGATGGAACAACCTATTCAAGTCAAGTGAATAACCTTGTTTAGGTTTTACACCACTTTATTTGATAAGAAGAAATTTTGTAAAAATCAAGAAGAATGGATGAACGGCTTTGAGGTCAAGTGAATAGCCTTTTGCACCTTGAAATACCCTATGCAATGAGTTGAACAACCTTATGCAATATGATGAATAGCCTTAAGTAAGAAAAATATGCGTGAAAACACCCTTTTAGAATAAACTAAGTTTACTGTGCTTATAGAAAAGTGCATTTTGAATTAATGTGTGAAATAATTCTGAAAGATTTATAAGACCTATAATATATGATTAGAAATCTAAAAATGTCTAATTTTTAAAAATCAAACAATACATAAAATTCAAGTTGTATAAAGAAAGTTATAAGTATTTGAGTAGAGAAAGGTCATATTGGATTTAAATCTATCATGCAAATGAGCCAACTTTAAAATTCACTACAAATTGATTTATAATTATTAAGATGAATATATGAAAAGATCTTTTACTATTGTTTCTAGCAAAATAAATGGTTTACAATTTGGAACTATGTAGAGAAAGTTATGGTTATTTGAGTAAAAAGTATTTGTGTAAAGGATGTTATGAACAGTCCTATTCTACATTGAATGGCCCTCAAAAATCAAGCCAATCACCACTTGAACCAGACCATTCACAATGAACAAAATTAAAACATTTCATCCAAAATTAAGAATAGTCTAGCATGAAATGGAATGACTTGTTCATCCTTATAATGACTAGTCTTGCCTAAAAACGATTAATAATGGCCAATTTTATATTTTGGATATTTTCAATCATTCAAATGGACCTTAGGATATATAAGGACACTTAATATGACCTTTGAAAGGTTATCTAATATATCAGAAGTGCTAGAACAAACTTCATCAAACACGCAAGGCTTCAAGACTTCCATCACTTTTTTTGTTCATGTATTAGGTCTTATACTTGTAAAGGGTTGGTGTGTGATTATGAGTGATCTTCTTTGGATACTATTTGTATATCTTCTATGACAATCATCATTGGCTAATTTAAGATTTATTTTTATAAATTCTTAATTGGGAAATATTTAATTTATACCTTGAGCAAGTTGAGAAAATTTTGAGAAAGTGCTCGAAAATTGTCTTATTTAGGTTGGTGTCGAGGCCCAAAAACACTAATTAGGTTTCTTTCTTAAGTGTAATAAAAAGAGAGTGTAATAAGTTCATCCTTAGCAACAAAAAAATAAGTTATGTCTTAACCTTTAAAAGATAATGGAAAGGCTCTAATAAGGATACTGAAGGAGAGGACATAGGAAGGATTATTTTTGAACTTTTATGAATTATAGTGTCACTCTTATTATCTTCTTTTTCCTTCGTTTATGTGTGATTAAACATCAAAGTTCGTATTTTATAATATTTGCCATAGTTTTATTCATCCCCCTCTAAGTCTCCTTATGAGACTAATAATTGGTATCAGAGCTAAGCTCTTCTTAAGGTATAATTATAAAGAGTGAAGATCACGACATTCCAAGAAGAAGCTCAATCAATCTTCAAACTTCCTTTCTTCAAGGGTATCGATTATTCATATTGGAAGAATTATATGAAGATCTTCTTTAATAGTGAAACAATTGATTTATGGGCCTTTATTAAGGAACGAAAAAGAGTTTTCATAAATAAAGTGGGTGAAGTCTTAGTACCTAAATTGAAGAATAAGTGGACACTTAGAGAAAAGAAAGTTAACCTTAATAGTAAAAGAGTTATTTTGTGCTTTTTATAAGTTCAAATATGCAAAATTACAAATGTGCACATCCATCAAAGAAATTTGCTCTTCAAACCTAACATGAAGGCACTCGTGAAGAAAAATATACAAATTCATACTTAGGAGTATGAGAACTTTGTGTTCAAGCCTTATAAGACCATTACCGACATGTAAAACCACTTCATCAACATAGTAGGGTCTTTAAAGGCATTGGGTAACACATATTCTAATGAGCATATGGTGGTCAAGGTTTATAGAACACTTCTTAAGAAGAAATGGGAAACAAAGAGAATTACTACTAAGGAAGCTCACAAAATGGAATCTTTATCTCTTGATGAGCTTATATTAAAGAGGCAGGACATTACATTTAAGGAAAAACAAGTAAGAAAATAATCTACCTCTTCTTCTTCCTCATCCTCCTCATCTAGTGAACGTGAAAGCTCTTCAAGTGAAAAAGATCAGGTGAACCTTGTCATGAAATAAATTCAAAAGTTCCTCATTGATGGCAAGAAGGGAAAATTCTTAAAAAGTTCTAAGAAAGGTGAGGTAATCAACTAATATGTTATAGGTGTAATAAACTCAATCATTTAAAATCGATTACCCTTACAACAAGAAGATGAATAAAAAATCATCATCTAAGAAGCATTATAAGAAAGCACTAAGAGCCAAAACTTGGGATGATTTAAGTTCATTGAAAGAAGAAAATTTGGGATGATTTAGGCTTTTTTTTTTTTTTTTATGTATTAGGTTTTATACTTATAAAAGGTTGTGGTGTGTGATTATGAGTGTTCTTTTAGCACTATTTTTATATCTTATCGTTGGTTAGTTTGAAATTGAGTTTTATATATTCTTAATTATGAAATGTTTAACTTTTACCTTAATTAAGTTAAGAAAGGATTAAGAAAGTGTTCGAAAACTATCTTGTTTAGGTTGGTGTCTAGGCTAGAAAAATACTAGTTAGGTTTCTTTTTTTATCGTAGTAAAAAGAAAGTGTAATAGATTCATCCTTAACTAGGAAAAAGATATGTTGTATTTTAACCTTTAAAATATAAAGGAAAGGCTCTAATAAGGATACTAAAGGAGAAAATGTAGGAAGAATTATTTCTGAACTTCTATAAATTATAGTGTCACTGTCATTGTCTCATTCTCCCTTCTTTATGTGTAATTGAACATCAGAGTTCAAATTTTGTAATATTTGCCATAATTCTATTCATCCCTCTCTAAGGCTCCTTATGACACCAATAATTAGTGTTAGAACAAGCTTTTTCTCAAGGCACAAATATAAAAAGTGGTTGTCATGGCATTCCAAGGAGAAGCTTAGATCTTCTTTGATAGTAAAGTAATTGAATTATAGGACATTATTAAGGAAGGAAAAAGAGTTTTCATAAAGAAAGTAGGTGAAGTCTTGGTACTTAAACTGAAGAATGAGTGGACACTTGAATGAAAAGAAGGCCAATCTCAAGAATAACAGAGTTATGCATGATCTATTTTGTGTTATTCACAAGTTTTAATGTGCAAAATTACAAATATGCACATTCTTTAAGACACTCTTTAAACCAAACATGAAAGCACTAATAAAATGAAAAAGAAAAAAAATTCACATTTATAAGTATGAGACCTTTATATGTAAGCCTTCTAATAAGCATCAGACCTTTGTATGCAAGCTTTTTAAGGCCATTACTGGCATGTACAACCATTTCATAAACATAGTATGGTCCTTGAAGGCATTGGATAAGACATAATCTAATAAGAATATAGTGGTCAAAGTCCTTAAAACACTTTCTAAAAAGAAATGAAAACCAAAAAGAACCGCTATTGAGGAAGCTTATAAAATGGATGTTCTATCTCTTGGTGAACTTACAGGGAAGCTACTAGCTCATGAAATCACATTAGATCAACTTAATGTTGATGAAGGTTTAAAAAGGAAAGACATTGAATTTAAGGCAAAAAAAAAAAAAAAGGTAAGAAAAGAGCCCTCCTCTTCTTCTTCCACATCATTCTTATGTAGTGAAAATGAAAGCTCTTCAAATGAAGAAGATCAGGTGGACCTCATCATGGAACAAATTCAAAAGGTTCCTTATTGATGGCAAGAATGGAAAATTCTAAAAAATTTTTAAGAAAGGTGACAACTAACTAGTATGTTATAGGTGCAATAAATCCAATCATCTAAAAATGGATTACTCCTATGCAAAGAAGATGAAAAAAAAAAAAAGCCATCATCTAAGAAGCACCATAAAAAAGCACCAAGAGCCAAAAATGTAAGATGATTTAAGCTCATTGAAAGAAGAAATTAACGAAAGAAAGGATAACTTGTACTTCATAGCCATTGATCAAAGGCAAGAAGATGAGAATAAAAAAGAGAACAACAATGAGATCAATCCATTTGGCTTTCTCACATGGTCAATTACATGAGTTCATCACATATAGAACTAAAGATGGATTAAAGTCTGTAAAAATTTCCTCTTTTAAGCTCAAAGAAAATTTTTCTAAATTAGAAAATACCTCATCTATACTTGATAAAAAAATTTTGAATTTGCAAAACTAATCGAAAGATATTGAGATTTTACAAAAAAGAGATTGAGAATTTAAAAAAGAAAAATCGAATCTAAAAGAAAATATTTCATAGGTTTTAGAAGGAAAGGAGAAAATGAATATAAATATGGAATCCTTTAAGGATCACTTAGTTAAAAGATGCAATAGGCTTCACTCATACATCTACATCTACTTGTACTCCTTCATTTATAGGCCATGTAAAGGCTAAGCATCGTAGAACACCTAACACTTATAGTGCTAGAACACACAATGCCTCATATAAGAACAATGCATATGTATAAACATAAAAGCCAAAGCTAATATAAATGCACAATTTACCCACTATGTTGCCAAAGAAAAAGGCCAATCATGCCTTTATTTATAGACCTTAAAGGACAAGGTTAAGGCAATGATGTACTTATACTTACATTGGCACATATAGGTCATATGACAGACTAAATGATCATGCATCCATATATAAACTTAGAAGGTTTGATACACATCGTTATTGTTATGGTCATAAGGCATATTCTTATTGTTCTAAGATAGATCATTTGAATATGATGTTGTGCACTAATTCTCAAAGACCCGAAAATATATATATATATATATATATATATATATATATATATATATATATATATATATATATATATATATAAACCACTGGCCATGTATATAGAGATCAAAACAGACCCCAAGTGT